>CM075857.1:30635587-30920587 GCA_037975125.1 Latrodectus hesperus | reverse complement strand
TTGATTCCAAATTTATAATATAAATCTCGAACTTTCAATAGTGCAGATTCAAATAATATTTCATGATATAACCAATCATACTCCTCAATATTATGTTTACTATTTATTTTACAAGTTTATTAATAGCCCGCTTTAAATATACATGTAATAATAAAATAATTAACCCGTCTTAAATATTTTTATTTAAATCTAAATAGATAAATATATATCTATAAGAAATTAGCAAAAAGTTAATGATGGTCACTTCATCAAAAATAAAAGTATCGTAAAAATTATAAGAATATTCTTAAAAATACGTATTGTTTCTGTATTATAACACATTCAATCAAAACTTGTTCACCGAACTTAAAGTCTTATAAATATCTATTATATGCATAAGAATGCAAATTTATATAAATAATATAAAATTAATATAAGTTATAATAATCAAAATTTATACAAATATTTATTAAAAACCAAACAAGAAGTTACGTAACATTTTGTGCATGCATATATAAAATAAAACAAAAATATTCATAAATTGTCTAAAAATATAATTAAGGCGATTTTGTATTATTTATGGTTCATTCGAAACGTAGTTATAAATATGTTAAGCGGCAAATAATAAAATTAAAGAGATTTTGCTATTTGTGTTGCTTAGTTTATTATTAACTTCTTTTTAATAATCCATTTCATTTCATTCATTTAACATTCTTTAATTATGTTCAACTATGACTATTCATCTAAGTATGTGCAATTCGATAATGACTTCCTTGAATGCATTTATTTAAGCTTATTTTCAGTTAAACTATTAAAAACTTAACGCTCCGTGCTTCAATATTTAGTGACAGAAATAAAGGTAACACTTTTTTTTCAATTTCCATATGTAATGATAACTATCTACAGGGTTAGCAAGAAATAAGTTTCCCACTTCAGAGAGCTGTAGAATACGTTCTATTTGTCCAAATGAGATAAAATTTGAACTACAGACAATTCAAATGATGCGCTTGACATTTATTTAAAAAAAATTAGTATAAAATTTCGCCGATAGATGGCGCTATAATACACATAAAAACATTTGGCATGCTTTATAAATGTTAAATAATAATAATAATAAAGTAGCATAACAACTATTCAATATGTCCCCCTTCATTTTCAACAATGTGCTCTAATCGCAAAACCATATTTTTGACAGCAGACCGGAGTGAGTCTGTCGGAATATCAAGGATATGGCGCCGAATGCTGCCCTTCAGATCTGGTACAGATGCTGGCCTTTTACGGTAGACATTGTTCTTCAAAAACCCCACAACCAAAAGTCGCAGGGGGTGATATCCGGAGAACGAGGAGGCCATGCCGTAGGGAAATGACGGCTGATAACCCGTGCTTCAGTAAAATGCTGTCTTAGCAGTTGCTTTAAACGACGATCAATATGAGGAGGTGCGCTATCCTGCATGAAAATGATGTCATGAAGGCATCCACGCTGCTAAAATTGTGGGATTACAAAATCTCTCAGCATATCTTAGTACCGTTGTCCTGTGATCGAACAGGTTTTGATTCCATTTGCAGTTATTTCTTCAAAAAAATACGGTCCAATCACAAAAGTAGCCGTAAACCCACACCATACTGACACTTTTTCTGGATGCAAGGGTTTTTCTTGAATAGCGCGAGGGTTTTTCGCTGCCCAAATTCGACAATTGTGGGTGCTGACTTGCCCATTAAGTTGAAAGTGGGCTTCATCAGCCCACATAATATTCCATGGCCAAGTGACGTAAACCACCATTCGAGCAAGGAACTGAAGTGCAAAAGTTTTACGAACCTCAGAGTCCCCGTCCTACAACAAGTGCAGAGGCTTGATTTTGTAGGGATAAAAATGCAAAATCCGCCGTAAGGTTTTTCGTACAGTGGAATACGGCATATCCAATACACGGAAACAACTGGAACACTCACACTACCATCCGGCGACTGACTGCTGGCTTCAACGACCGCGGTAGCCACATTTTCGACGCTAGAAGACTGGATTGGCTTTCGTCCTCTACCGGGAAGAATTGCAAGTAGTCCAGTTCTTTCAAATTTCTGCATCATCTTGCGTAACACACATGGAGACATTGGACCTCTTCGTATCTGCTTCATAAGGCGAAATTCTTTTACAGCTGCAACGGAGTTCTGCTGGTTCTGGTAGAACAATTTTACAAGTAGCGCTTTTTCTTGCAAGGAAGGCATGATGTACATAGAAGTAACTAATGCTCGTTCAGAATCCGATTTCTTTTTACCCAAAGATAATGCTAATAGGCATACGCTGTAAAGCAAATGACTTTTCATATTTTCAGTATATGCAAATAAATACCATTAGTATTACAGCGCCATCTATAGGCGAAATTTTGTATTATTATTATTTTTTTTAATAAATGTCAAACGCATTATTTGAATTATCTGTAGTTCAAATTTTATCTCATTTGGACAAACAGAACGTATTCTACAGCCCTCTGAAGTGGGAAACTTATTTCTTGCTAACCCTGTATTTATTTCTATTGATAGAAATACTCCTTTAGCAAAAATGCTTTATTTTATAGATGAAATTGTAACATTTTGAAAAATAACATTTATTTATAGTAACATTTTGTGAAAATATTGCGCCTTCTATTTAAAATTTAAAAATGCGACATAATATTTCTTTAAGAGTAAGAGCTTTCAAATTAAAGATTTTTTTCACTTAAAATTATTAATTATCAGAAAAACAACACTTGAGTATGCATTTACATTTATACAAGTGTCACCTAATTGCACAAAAACTTGATTATAATTTTAAAAAATTTAGAAAATTAATCTCAGTTTATTAAAAGAAATATCTATAAAATAAATCTCAGTTTATAAATGAACGGTTTATAAATGACACGCTTGCTAATTGAAAAAGAAGGGAACAATTTTAATAATTTTGAAAACAATAACTTAAAATAATTTTGCTCTTTAACAAAATGTAAAATGAAAAATTAAGATTATAATAGCTCGTGTACTTACATTGTATCTTTCTAAATAATCTTAGTAGAATATATGTAATCACAGATTTTTTAAGAAGTTAAATAGCATCCATTCTGCAAAATACTGATAGCTAAGAAATTCCTTATTTTATTATTGCATAATTAATTGTTTTCAGAAACCCAAAAGTTTATTTTTAATTATGTTAATAGTTCTTTTTCTTTTTCTTAATTTTAATTCCTCCAAATCTGTTTTTCTACTTTTTATTTTATTACTTATAAATTATTTGAATGTTTTAAAAGATAATTCGAAAATTAGTTACAATATTAATTCAAGATTATGTTTGTATATTACATTTTGAATAATTGAATATACATATATATTTATAAAGTTAAAAACTTTTTAATTAAATTTAATTTTCAATCTGTTTAGTTAAATATAAATGATACAAAAATAAGAAATCATATTTAAAAAAAATAATTTTTTGCAAAAGAAAATAAAGAAGTGAAATTGTTTTTATAAAAATGCAGTGTCATACACATATAATTACAAAAGGTATTAAATAATATTTTCACTATACAATATTTGACAGGAAAAGCATTGCAACAAAATGTTATTTATTAAATCGCCTAGTCAACTGACGATTTTCTCATCAAGATTCTGTCCAATAAGTCTGGTTAAATTGCTTCTGTAACTGTGACTGTCGTCAGTGTATCAAAAGAAAAGTCCTTAATCACACCTCTGTCTCATAAGTTTTCATATTTCCTGCTTCAATTACATTTGTCTCCGCAATCGATACAAATTCCTCAATCGATATACATTTGTTCTCAAATCAAATCACTTGTTATCTAAGATATTTTTTTACAAATATTCCTATCGATTATCTATATCTTTGAAAATATATATACAATTAATATATATATATATATATATATATATATATATATATATATATATATATATATATATATATACTGCACATGTAAATATACAAATTTATTTATTTTCATAAATATATCTATGTAAGTTTTATGTATATAAAGTTTTGATTTTTTTTAAAAAATCGTCAATTTGTCAATTCGTCAAAATCAACAATTGGATAATTTGAGATAAAGTATTTTTTTAAATATTATAAAAACATCTGAAGGAGCTTGTTGGTTGAAAGCAACAACTCTTTTTCTGTTAGTGTGAATCTTGTGAATCTTTCTGTAAGTAAAAGTGAATCTTTGAATCTTTTTAAATATACAATAATAAAAATTGGAAACTAATTACTCAGTTAATGCCAAAAATTTTAAAAATTTAATAAAAAATGAATTTCGAAAATTTTGACATTGAAATGTATTAGTTTTATAATAGCATATTTACGGATGATCTAACAATATGAAATACTTAGAAATCCCCATATCTAGTTTTCAGAATAATTATGTCCTAAGCAATTGAAAATCAAAGACATTTAACCACTTCAATTGAAAAATAATTACTTCTTTTATGAGGAAAACCTAAAAGATTTAGATCTCCTAAAAGAGAACTAAATTTATATTTTATTTTGCTAAATGCAATTAAATTTTTGCTTTCATTAACACTCTGAAAATTAAAATTAAAATTTTTTGAAGAAAAATCAAAGATAAGGTTTGAAGGTTTAAGATAATTTACCAAACAATCTGAGAAATAAATATCTTGACAAATAAACGGATAGTTTCAGGCATTTGAATAACAAAGAGAAAACTAATCTCATATAAACGAAATTTCATTTGCAAAAACTTTTTGGAAAGAATTTGGATACTTTGATTTGATTGAATGCCGATATACCGACTTATGTAAAATTTCCAAAAACGGAAGAATATTTGTAAAATAATTTAAATTCTTAAAAAAGAAATTTTGATTTTCCTGTTGACTAAAAATGAATGAAAACAAACTGCAACAAATTTCAAAAGTGTCTAAGCAAATTTTGCTAAATTGCTGAATTTAAGTAAAATTGGTTTGAAGGAAATTCTAAAAGTTAAATTATAAAAGCTTGGATTTAACTTCAATAAAGGACATTTTCAGATTTTCCTATTTATTCTAAAATGCAAACTGCTTATGATAATATATTTCTACTGCGTAAAAGTGAAAACACTTGAAAATTAACTAATAGGTAATTAGCTATATTCATTAACTATATTTGTAATTAAAATTCTGAATAATATGTAATGAATGGAAAGTCACTCATTATTAAAATACATTTTATGCTTTCGGATAATTAACTAGTTTGTTATTTGCCAAAAAAAACAATTCACTAAATTAGTCTAGAACATTTCAGAAGTGTTAAACACTTTACAATCTTCAGATTGGGAAATTTAAAGCCTCTTTAAATTAATTAAATTCTAGTTACTTAACAAAGACTTTAATTGTCGTTACAACAATGGATTAACACATAAACAAAAAGTATTGTTGCTTTTTTAGTTAATATGCAAAATAATTCAATGTATTACTTAGAAAATAAATTACTAATTTAACATCAGTAGACAAAAAATGAATAAAATTCTTAAAAATCTGAAACCTAATTCTGTTATTTATATTTAATTGCCAATTCCTGTGTTGATAGTATCAGTTCTTATCATTATGATTATGACAAACATCATTATATATATATATATATATATATATATATATATATATATATATATATATATATATATATATATATATATATATATATATATATATATATATATATATATATATTACTCAATCTGGCAAATTACACCAACACACCAATTGTACTCTGGAACATCTCCTGGAACTCTTCTGGAAGCAAAATGTGACCGAAAATCTCAGACTACCTTGGCCAGATTCTCAGGTAGACATCTAAAATGTTTATCGTTTGAACGTGGAAAAAATTTAACCCACTTGTAAAAAATGCTGTGACCATCCGGCCTCACCGAAACATATTCTGGATTCCGTCGGTCTTTCCAGGGAGGATTTATCATCAAATCCCCTGCTAGCCATTGACTTTCTAACTGTCAACAATTTAATGGAGTTAATCTGACAAATGTCAGATATTTAAAGGGGATAAGCCAACAACAACATATATATTACAAATGCCAAATACTAGCGATCGGGCTCTCCAATACTTCCTGACAAGGTCTTGATATTGAGAAAGTATGGTAGTTTAGTGAATCCACCACTCTAATTTTGTACAGATGGTCCTATAAGCAGTCTTGTCTAGTCATTCTCTAAATAGAGTCACCGCAGTCTTTCTCGGGAAATTAAAAACACTTCTCTCTTCCCCCAGAATCTTCCACCTCTTATTACTTGTGCGTTGAATCATGTCCATCTTCAAATGTTCCGTGTGATTTCCCCAGTTTAAGTGAGAGTCAAAAATGCAACCCAAGTATTTAGTAAAATCATTATGCTGAACATCTACACCAATAAATATCAAATTCGGGTAAAAGGCTATATCTACTCAAAGTAAAAAACTGGCATAAACTCTTATTGTGATTTACAATTATGCCCTTTTTTAGGCAATAATATTAACAATATTTCAGCTCTCTCAAAGCACTGTTAAGGGTTTTGTGTAAACCATCTTGTTTCTTTTTTAAACCACTGCTCTGAGTAACCAGATCACCAAGAAAAAGGGCTGAATCTACCCGTGGTGTTAAAGTGTTCGGTAAATCGTTAATAAAAATATTAAAAAGAATTGAGCTGATAAACGTTCCCTCTGCAAGGCCAGTCTTAGTCTGTTTAAAACTAGAACGCGGTAGCCATATCAAATAGCAAAAAAATGTAGTGATAGAAAATTTTTAATCCATAAAAACGTCCTGCCATTAATTCCAAAGTTTCTGAATAATGAGTAGTCTCCATAATTTATCATAAGCTGATTCAAAATTGATAAAAGTTGCTAAGACCGATAAACATTTGTCCAACGAATCTTAATTTTGGCTAACAAAGGAGACCTGCTGGACTGGGAAGTAATATATCTGAATCCAGCTTTTTTAAGAAACAAAAGACCAGTACTCTCCAGAAACCAAATTTCACAGATCAGATATGCTGCAGAAGCTTGATCTGTTCATGCCTAAACACTATTTAATTATTTAAATAAATAAAATAATTTCATAACTATATATATATATATATATAATATATATATATATATATATATATATATATATATATATATATATATATATATGCTTCTGATAACTGTTTAAAAATTTAGAAGATAAAGTAAAGTATTGGCATCTAATTTTAACTTTCTTTCGAGAAGTATAATAAAGGTAATTCCTTTGAGTAATTGGGCCATCCACAAACTTAAAAGACGTATATAATCAGTAACGTGGTAATCACGCACCAACCGACGCGCATTTGAAATGAGCAAATCATTCGGATACAGTGATGCATAACACGCGAACCATCGTATTGACCATTGAACAGAAGGATGAGGGATTCCCACTAATGTGCCCTGTTGAAATGATTTCCTCACTCTTATCTAGAGAGATAAATGCTCTGCCAATTCCGGATGAAGAAGTACTTGAGAACAAGGATAAGGGTCAGATGCAAAATCCTTCTCTGTCCCTATGTTACAGAACAATACAGAGGGGATTTTCTCCTTTTATACAAGCGAAGCTCAAACACTTGTTCATTGGGAATTGAATTAAATATAATTATGGTTATAAATTTAACTTTTAAATGTAGCTTAATGTTGTGAATGTTTCGATTAGTAGCAAGATTTAAGGATAATATTTCCAGTAGCAAACTAACTGTAGAAATATCATAAAAATTATCGTAGTAATTTAATTTTAGATAAATGAAACTGCATTGTGAATAGTTTAAGTTATAAAGTTACATAGTTTTTTAAATACATTTAGATTCTTTGGAAAAAACAAGGGATTAATAGTAACAAAATACTAACAAAGTTGATATGCTGGTATCCTTATAGGGTTTAAACTAAAAGACAACAAATAATATTCTCAATAACTTACAAACTTACAGACCGTAATATATATATATATATGTTTATGTTGTGTGTGTATATATATACACTCTGTAGCTTACAATGAAATTATGACAGATAAAAATCTATACACACATTTACTCATACGTAATTTACAATGCAATTTCATTAATTTCTCTTTCATCAAATTAAGATTCATTTTGCTAGTGTCACAGGTTTCTTCTTTTGATTCGGAAATCCTTACCTTATCATTTATGATTTTTATGGCGCTCATTAACTGTTAAGAGCTAAAATTGTAATAATTTTACTTTTTTTAATATTTAGTTGCTTATAACTATAATCATAATTATAATTATAGATTTTAATACTTAGTTATATGGTCTCACCATAGGCTTATTGCTAGTGCAGTGCTCTTCAGAACTAAAGTTTCCGGGCCCGATTCCATTTACTGTTGAACGATTGGAGATAGATGTAACCCTTCTGAATGCAAGTCTCATGGGGTTCATTGAAATTTTTTGGACTTTCTCCCTTAAAACATACGAACATGACCCACTATTTATGAAAATTCCTTCCGAAAGAAAGTGATAGCTAATTAAATACCCTGCAACTTTCTTGGGCTGTTAGGTTGCTTACTATACGATGTCAAATATTTAACTCATAAACCTCATCATCAAGCGTAAATTTTGTGTGTGTGAATTTCATCTGTTTTTCATAGCATTTATAAATGGGAATTAAATTCTGCATTCTATGCAAAAATCACTCTAAGATTAAAAATTTAAATTAGGTTCTTATTTTCATATAGTCACAATAGAGTTATATATTTAAAAAATTAGTTTATGATGATCTTCATAACACAAAGTTTTAATTTGCGAAATATGATTGACTATTTAATATTTACTATTTATAAGTCTATAGTGCTAAGATGTGTAATCTAAAATATTGTGTTTATTTGTTTGTCACAGTATACATATTTTTTGTACATTGTCATACATATTTTTTGGTTAAGCCTTTAAACCATAACAGGCATCGGTATCGAATATTCGAACTCACAAATAGATGAAATGCAGACCAAAATACTAACATTTAGTCATTAACTCAAGACGAATTCTTTCAAGGTCTATTAAATTTATTTCTGACCAATGATAATGTAAGTTATGTAAAATTATTTATGCCTTTAAATTTATTTCTAATCAATTATATTAAATCTTCATTTTATATGAACTATTTCTAGTAAATATTCCTATTATCTAGAATTACATTACATATAATTTAAAATAAATTGAATTAAAATTATAAAATTTAACAAAATATAAATATTTTATATAATAATTTACTTTTATATTTTGTTTGATATTTTTAAACGTTTCTCTTTAGCTTTTTTTTCTCTTTTTTAGCATAACAACACTTCGTGAAAAATCATTTGTCTTATCCAGAACTCACAAAAGACTGTTTTTTTTTTTTTTTGTTTTTTTTTATAGAAATGGAAATACATCTACAATTTTCCGTTGTTCTGCGGATATGTTAAATTTTCTATTGGGGTTTCGTGACCTTGAACTAATCTGATAACATAAAAATAAAACATTAAACTTGCGTGAAAGGGTCAGACTAAATACAACTTTCCTTTTTATCTTGCACTTATATACAAAGAACGGAGAATTAATGATTCATTCTTTGGAGAAAGGAAGAGATGTAATCGAATTTCCATTTATTTCTAACTAACAATAAAATATTAGATATTTAACTCCGTTAAAGTCTAGACAGCAGACTGTTATATAATTGCACAGTGGATTTAAAGTAAAGAAGATCAATTTATTACAATCTCAAAACAATTTGAAATTCCCCATTTAAATAACAAAAATTCAATAAAGATAACATGCAATATTTTTTTATAAAATGTTTTTATCCTTAAAGAAATAAAATAATTATGCCTATCTGTTAATTCAGAAAAACAAGTTAAATTATATGAAAAAATTATTGAAGAAAAAATAATTAGATCTACGAACTTTTTTTTTTAAATTTTCCTACTACACGAAATCCATTTGTTCTCCTGGAAGTGTCGCTGATAATCCCAAATCAAAATTTGTTCTTTTAAAAGTTTGAACATTCCAGATAGAAATAAATTAAGTGCAAGCAGGCATTTCGAACGTTTTTCTAGATTCCGGGATAATGACTTAGCTTCAAATACGAAAAAAGCAATTTTTCGGAAATCGTATTTATTTTCTATATTTTATTACTTTCATTTGAATTCGTCCAAATTTAAAATTTATTGATACCATAGCGTAGGCATCTCTGTCACAAATAAAGATGGACATAAATTTGCCAAGAATGAAGAATTTTCATTCGACTGTTCCTTTTAATAGGAAATGCCATATTTTAAGTGACTCATAAATTACCAGTATAAAACTTCAGAACTTTTATTAAAATTAATCTGTCTGGTGCTATATTACTTCCGATTTTTATTTTATTTGCAACTCAAATGGAGAAATTATCAAGTTTTTTATTCTGAAAAAGGAATATATATGATTAATGAAACAATAAAATATCATTTTCCGTGTTTCTCAGGTTAATTTGAGAATCCTAAATAGAACCATATATTTGACCCTCAATCACACCATCTGCAAGTCGATATAGAATACGATAAGAATAATTACAGTAGAACTCCATTCGAATAATTAAATGTTCAGTGAGTTGCAGGTTTTGAAAAAAGGGTCTATTTTAATTAAAGTACATTGAAAATGGGAGAAAAAACTACAAATTTTTAAAGAAAAAGAAACTTAAATTAATTAAATGAAAAGGCAATTTTATATACATGTTAAGTTACTTACAACTGCTGTACATGAATACAGTATGTATGTACAGTATTGTATTAATGTACAGCACTTGTAAGTGCTCTAAATGAAAATCATTGCTTGCTGAACATCTCGATCAGAGTTAGCTGTTTCACTGCTTTCATTCGTTTTCAGGCAGCCAGATCGCTCATCCGCTTGACTATAAGAATTTGCTTATGGCCCAGTCGGACTGATGCTCTATCCACTTAAAAGCAGTTTCAAAAAGCCTGTAAATCCTTCACTTTGAGATGTTCCCATGTCTACTTCAACTTAAACATTAAGACCATTTTCTTCCTCAACACTTTCAATAAGCTTACCATCATTTGCTATTTGAAATCTAGGATTTTACTCCTAATCCATTCTCTTATATCTTCAGCACTAATTTCTGAACATCCAGGAATTTTCAAAAGAATGCTTTTGATCTCCTTAAGTGACACATCTCTTTCTCTCTCATCTCCTTTCTCTAACTTTCCTTTTTTTGAGCATTTTTTTTTTCAGATTTCCCTTCTCTTCGTGACTGTAATTTATTTTTCTAAAATTTTAAAAGCGATTCAGATAACTGGAGTTGCTCTGTACTTAATTTATATTAAACAGTTCTTAAATTTATGCAAAAATATTTTTTTTCTGAAAACAACAACAAGTACATTAATCTGTAACTTAAGATCCACGTTTTTATATTCAACTCAAAAAGAAAAATCTAAAGACACCTCTTTACAAAACAATTATTTCCTCAAACAATATTTATGCAAAATATCTAAATTTTAATGATTCGTTTTATTGTTAATAATGGGATTTGATTATTTCTATTTCTTTAGTTATTTGTTTAAGGATAATATCTCACTTGAAGTCCTTCCTTCAAGAAACGCATCTTGTAAATGTTAAAAGAAATGTGTTTTGAATCTAGTCCAAAGTTTGCTAACATTTTTCCAAATTTTTAACTCCTCTGATGACATTGACATAAAAGAACACGCATTAAGAATCATATCTAGTATCACAATTTGTATTAAATTGAACATCCGGTTATTCAGTTTCGGATAATATTCCATTAATATTAATTAAAACGAATCCAGGGGTACGATAGCCATAAGTGGTCCATGACCTACGGTGCCCATATCTATTTTCCTGACCTAAGTCCTAGAGTGTGAAGCATATGTCCTGGTAGTCAGCCCCATGCAAAATGTATTTAGTTCCCAAGCATGCTTGGTATTCAGTTTATCGATCCACTGAAGGGATGAAAGACTGAGTCGACCTTGCGCTATCACAAGGATCATATTTCTGACATGTGGGCGAGAACTTCTACCACTAAGCCACATGGCTTCATTATATGATAATACTAAAAAACTCTTTAAAATTAATGCCTCTGTTATTGATCATTTCAAAGTGTAAATTAATAATTGTTTTAAATCAAAATAAAGAATATCTAGAACATAAAAACAAAGTTTTGCTAATTGTTTTTCATGACTTTAAAACATTTTAAAGTAATAGAAAGTTATATATATATATATATATATATATATATATATATATATATATATATATATATATATATATATATATATATATATATATATATATATATATATATATATATATATATATATACAGGTAACCCTCCTATAACACGGTATCTTATAACACGGTTTCGCTATAACACGATTCGTAGTTGCGGGAAAATTCCTACAACACGTCATCCTATAACACCGTTTTGTTCCAATGTTAGAGCTTGTTATCGGTCGGCGGAAACATGTTCACTCCATACTTCTTTTCTAGGTTATCGGTGACTCTCCGCGTTTTTTTTTATTTTATTTAAGGCAGAAAAATTTGAGCTTTAAGGTGCTATTACTTTTAGATAACGCTCCATGCCACCCATAAGATTTGACTCATCCCAACGTCAGAATAGTGTTCCTACCACCTAACACTACTTCGTGGCTCCAACCATTGGATCAAGGTATTATTTATACCTTTAAAACGCATTATATAAGAAGATACAGTGGATTTTAGACGCAACTGATTCGGAATCAATTAGCTTGGAGGAAATTTTCAATCAAGCACTGTATCGAAATCATATCTTTGTCGCTGAAAGAAATAAAAACATCAACCTTAAATGCGTGTTGGAAGAAAATATGGCCCTCTTCAGTTGAAACAGAAAACATGCGTGAAACATCAGAAAACGAAATTGGCGAAATATTAAAAGTCGCTAAATCAATCGGAGGCAAAGGTTTTGTGGATATGGCTACTGAAGACATTCAAGAATTATTAGTGGAAGAAGAAGTTGACGAAGCGGATTTGATGGAAATGGCATCCCTGGATGCAAATCAAATAGATTTTGAGGACGCTAGCACTGAGGAAGATTGTGCAGTTAAAAATTTAACATTAAAAGAATTACAAGAAAGCCTATGCTTAGCGGAAAATCTCGAGTCATTTTTCTTGAAAACAGACCCTTCCACGGAAAGAAGTCGAAAATTCAAAAGGGAGCTGCAAAACTGTTTAACTCCATACCGCGAAATTTACAATGACCTAGTAAGAACTAGTCAGCAAAGTTCGATTACAGATTTTTTTAAGAGGGGAAAACATACAAAAACTTTTAATCGAGAAAAAAGTTCTGAAAGTGAAGGCGATATCGTTCCACCCAAAAAACGTTCTCGGTTGATTGTACTGAGCAGTGACGACGAATAAATTCATTAAATTAGGGTTGCGTTAGATTACAATTTTTTTTTCTTACTTTGTGTTGGATATACATTTATTATTTAATAAAAATTAAGTTGTTTATGTCGAATTAAAAAAAATATTTGTTTTTAATAAGTTTTTGGAACGTAACCCCCTTTTTCGTACTAGTTCTGGGTCTCATACAACACGATTTCACACAACACGGCATTTTCTAGAAACCTAACTACCGTGTTATAGGAGGGTTACCTGTATTTATATATATATATATATTTGTACACTATGTAAATTTATGCATTTCAAGAACACTGATCTCACAAAAAAAACTTTATACTTAATAATAAAAGATTTTAATACAACTTAGGTCCTTGTTTGCTCAGTTATTGTAAAATATATTTTTCTCAAAGTTACTTTAATATATATTACAGAACATCTAAAGTCTTATAAATTACAATCGCACATTAATTCTTAGTGAGGCTTAATATATTATCTACCGTAGTATTTTGAAAATACAATACTTCTCCATAACAGATGCCTGCTTATTGAGTTTGCTCCTACGTATGAAATATTTGCTTCATCAAAATGAAATATTTGATTTGCAGTAATGTTAACATCATCCTAGAAGGAAATTAACTTTTAGTTTCCATGGTAACTAGCCCATAGAAGAATGCCTTTACTAGAGAGCATGTGCTTAGTTATAAAGAGTTTATCAGACTAAACAAATTGGACTATGAAGTTTTAAGAAACTTCCTACAGTTACATTTACAGATTGTATTATTAAAAAGTGTTAATTATATTAATCCTTAATTTTATTTTTTGAAAAATTACTAATTATCGTTCATGAACCGAGAAATTAAATGTGAAATAAAATAGTGAAATGAGTACTTCCGTCTGAATTCTCATTATCATTGTGTGGTGAATATCAATATTAAAAATATTTGAATTGTGATTTTTCTCGTGAAACGTTATAATCTCATTTATTATTATTTATTTTCCTTAAATTATTTTCAGACTTTGTGCACTTATGATTCTTATGAATTGCCATCAGACAGATTAAAAGTTTCTTTGTGTTTGGTTTTTTGTACGCGACACATATATAACCTCTATTTTCAGCTGTTTTTCAATTCTAAAGTATTTCATACTCAAACTATGTAATAAGAACTTTGGCTTGATAAGATTAATTTTTTCTGGTAAATTAAAAATAGCTTAGATGAAACTTTTAGGGGTAAAACTCCAATGTTATTGATGAATATATATACGGGTTTAATTTTTAAAAGCGTAGTAGTATACAAAATGTATTTTTATGTTATTGTGCTTCAATAAAAGAAATAAAGTTGTTTGTATAAATTTGAATTATGATTTTATACATATAAAGAAGCTAGGACATTATGACCAAGGATACCCTTTGATATTATATCCTTGGAAGTCGTGTGTTTCAGCGGGAACAGTATACAACATCCCACAAAGAATTCGAAACATCACTCTTGTGATTACATATGTGTCAAATATGTGGTCTACAGAATTTAGACTGAGGACAAATTGTGATGACCTGAAAATAGAAATGCAAGTGTCTTCAATTCGTCGATTGCTCAAAAGCTATCATTCTGAGTACCTAACCTAAGTTCACAAATAACGATGAAACCAGTAATACATTTTGCAGTGTTAGACATTCATGCATCATCAACGATATTGGACGTTGATAGCTGTCTTGTTTGGTAAAGCTGATCCACCACAAGAGTCACTTCAGTTGATAACCAAATGTAATGCAAGCCCAAGTATAAGTTTTTCTTTTCATGATTCAATGATTTCTGTCACTGCCTGCCACAGATCATAGTTTGAAAACCATCAACATTCTCTTTCATCAAAAATGCAAAAGCATCCAACATAACAGCAAATGCTAAGTCATTCATACTTTTGATACAGATAGACAGAGTGGCAGGTAGCAAACAAACGATTAGAGCAGTTTCAGAGATACTTGTTCAGACTCTTCAGACCTTTAAAATTCATCTTGGTCAAATTCACTTAGAACAACAACTTTTCTCGAGCATACAGTTAATTAATTAATACTTGCATACAACACAAGCATACAATTACAAGCAGGATACATAACAATCTCTGCAAAAGGTTTCATACAACTTCTGCTGGTTCACGCTTATTTCACATTGCCAAGGCCAGCATTATGTCAAAGGAAGTGGTGATCATAATGTTTTGACACTTCAGCGTACATATGTTTTATTAAATGTATATTTTCTACAATAAATGTTAGAAGACCTCGACTACCACATTCGAACTCATTACCTTCCGATAATGAGAACGAAGCCCTAACTGGTTGGTTAGGACGTCGTTTGCATTATCGGAAGATAGTGAAATCGAATCCAGGCTTAAACAAAGAAACGTCGTGTTCATTAATGGTGGCTGGGGTCATTAAAACTGGGGGTGGTCGCAATGTCTTCCAAGTGAAATGATACCTCTGGGGATGCCAGGCCAAGTATTGGGGGTCTTCTGCTTGGTCCTTGCTTCAAAATCCCGAAGACTCTACCCGGATGCTTTTATCTAAATGGAAGTACCCAACACAGGGCAAAGTACAAAGAAGCATGTTGGTGCAACAACAAAAATAAATTTTTCTCACTTGAACAGGTACAATTAAAAATTCATTGTGGTTTTATCCAAATTCCCACCGTAGTCCAACCTTACAGGCTGAAAACTGGATTTAAGTGAGGATGAACACGACTATTCCTTTATTCTGTAGTTCAAATCTTGGAGTTAAGAATGGCTGATTGGCAAGAACAATCAATCTCGTTTGGTCTTGATCCAATAAAAGATCTTCATGTTAAGCAACTTTCCATGTTGATATGGCTCGAAAAGAAAAATGTAATTTTAAGTGTTGAACTCAAGAATCAAGAATCAGATAAATTTTCTAGAGCTTTCAGCAGCGAGGCTGCTTTTACTCTTCCATCGGAAATAAGACGTCATGGAATAGGGTAAAGGTGGCTAGTGGGAGGAGTCATGAGAAGTAGGAGTGTTGAACTTAATTTTGTAATAGGATTTAGTGGTCAAATTAATGAAAAAGTTTCTGGTATTTTTGGCTCATTAATTTCAACAATATGTCCAGTTAATTCCTCATTAATTTCAGCAATAAGTAACATTATCTTAAGCTATCAGTTACATTTTCAAACATTTTGAAAATTTAAGACTACTACTTATAATTTCGGAAATTTCCAGAAAAATGATTGTGATAATTATACAAACATATCACACATTTACAAAAAATCCCATAATATTAGTTATTTTACAATTTTTACTTTGCGTCTTCTTTTTTAGTTTTAGAAATAGATCAACCGACTATCAATCATATGAATTATATATAAAATACAAACTATGCATTAAATAATATTTTACATTAAAAAATAACCTTTTAAATAAAAAGCATAAAAATTTTACATCAGCATCGCTTGTTTTAAAAATAAGGGACATTATTTTACCTAAGCAGAAAAAGTAAATACACATATATGTATGCACGTCGTACGATATATATAAGTGAGACCTTTTTCCTTTCTCTAACACATTTATTAAATACGCGTAATTGAAGTGGATGATATGTAAATAATAGATTAAAGAAGGCAACACCCAAGATCATATGGAAGATAAGTTCATTAACAGAGTCTGTTTTACGTTAAACATTGCATATATCAAGAATTAAATATGCAATGAAAAACAGTATATGCATAATAGGATATCATTAAGATGATTGGAAGACAGCATCCCATTACTCTGATTCATTATATGCCATTTAGAAAAAATTTTATTTGTGGTACTTAAAACAATTTTAATACAATTTCTTCTTATTTTGCTTAAAATTTAGCCTCGTTTGCAATTTTTCATGCTTATTCCAATTAAAATTCAAGGTTAAGTTTCATAAAATATAGATAGTCTATCGGAAATATGAAAACATTTTCAACAAAAACATTCTGCAGGAAGAAAAATATAACCATGTATAGTAAAAACAAGAAAAAGGAATAAAGATTTTTAATAATTATCTTGGAATATATAGCATTTATGTTAGGATAATTGTTAGCAATTTTTATGCCTTTGGATTGATATTCAGTTGATCAAAATTAATCTGATATTCAGATTAAAATAAAATAACATTGATTTAAGTAAGATAACATTTTAAGCATTACATTTCAATAAACCACTTATAATTCATCTTATATGCAAATGTATACGGAACCATAAAATTTTGCTTATGTAATTATTTACTCCAACATATTGATCAATAATATTACACTGAAAAACATTAATTACTGTACAATACTTTTATCTTACCAACTTTAAAAAAATAAATATAAAAATACCCCCAGAAAAAAATGTATTTTTAAACAATGATTTAATTCATGAATTTTAAATTTAGGCGGTTAAAAGTCATAAGAAAACCCATCATTATTTTTATTTTAGGTCATGCTCATGTTTTATTATATAGTTCCAAAAAGATTTTTAGTTTTTCATCTGCATGTAAAAATCATTTTATTCTATCATTTATCAAAGATATTCATTTTTATTTTGAAGAAAGACGACTTCACATTATATTTTTAGTATTTCAGTTACTAGAGAATTTCCAATTTTATCAAATTTTTTAGCATCATGTTTTTCAAAAGCTATATATGCTCCATTATGCATGCTTCCAATTATTTAATATTTATTTATTTATTTATTTATTTATTTTATTTATTTATTTATTTTTTCAAAATAAACACAAAATGTTTTTGAAACATAAGAAATATATTTGATGCAAAATAAACTTTGTAAATAAAGAATACAGGGTGATCTTTTTTAAAGTGATAGTATTTGGGGCGTCCTGTAGTGCGATTTAATAGCCAAAATGACATCAAATTCGGTATTTGGACTAACCAAAACATAAAAAAAAGGATTTTGTAAAAAGTTCCAAAATTTGCCGCTAGGGCATTTCGTGGCGCTGTTATAGCTTACAATAACGGGAAATAGCATAAAACACGGGTAACAAAGAAAAATTCAAATGTTGTGCGATTACAGTGCCAGTAATAGGGGCTATAAAAGCAAGTGTAGACGGCTCCGACAAATAATTTCAGCTGCAGTAAACGAGCTCCAGTGGCCATGCCTCACACGTTACCGGAACGTGAGTTTATGTTGTTGGAGTATCAAACTTGTCTATTCTAAAGAACAACATAACAAAGACAGTGAGGAATATTCCTCGTGATATATTACGCACGGCTGTGGAGAACGTTGTGCACAGAATGAACGGTGTTATTTCTGAGAACGTTGCTCACATTGAATGCGGTCTAATTCCTCACCAGGGAAGTTAATGTAGTAAATAAACACATTAATAATTTAACTGTACGATCCTATATGTTAGTATTTCTCTTTTCTCACATTTTATACATTTCAAAACGCCACAAAATACCTTAGCGACGATTTTTGGAACTAAACTTTTTTCACGGAATCCTTTTTCCCGTGTCTTGATTAGTCTAAATACCAAGTTTGGTGCCATTTCCTCTATTAGTTCGCGCTACAGGACACTCCAAACACTGTCACTTTTAAAAAGATCACCCTGAACTTTAATTTAAAAATAATGAAAAATTGTGCTTGTTATAGATAAAACTGCTTAAAATAAATAATTATTTATCCTTATTTTCCTTAATTTTGACTTATAAATATATTACAATATGGGTTGGATAGAGCTAATACTTAATAACGTTTTTATAAATAAAGAAAGAAAATTTGCGTTAGTGAAACAGTCTTGTTTGAGCCAAATTATATCTAGTTTAATAGGAGACTGGAAAATATAATTATATATTTTATGCCTAAATCTAAAAACTTTATAAGGAAATTTTTAATAGTTTTAGCAAAAGGATCTCTCTAAGACGAACATGGTGCTGTGTTAGGGGAAAATATGACGTAAAAAGCAAATTTAATGAACTGAATAAGCTGGAAGAGAAAAATAATTAGACTGTAAAAAATAATTGCAAAATAAAAATACTATATAACAAGAATAATATAAACATATTTAAGCCAAAAATAAGCTGGAATTAAATGGCATTTTTACTACAAGATATAAAATTTCGCTTATTTATAAGTAAATCATTATTTTTTTTTAATTTAAAAGTTTTTGTGGGTTTAATACTAGTACCACTACAATAATTATTTTAAAGATCTTGAATAGTTTTATTATTTTCTTTTAAATGATAAAAAATAGGAGCACATATGAAAATTTTATTATCATGTAAATTAATTCATAAAAAATAACATGCGAGAAGGTTTTATTTCAATTTTTTTTTGTTCAATGTTAAAAGCACTTTTAAGTTCGTAACGGAAGAACTAATTAAGCCGCAGATAATTTCGTTCCATTTTGGCAAATTGCTGAATAATAAAAACTAGTAAAATTTTAGGGTATTTTTAATGGAAATATTAAAAAACAAAAGTGCAATTTTAAGTCTCCTTCACTTTTAAAACAATAATTTTAGTACAAATTTGTACACTCAGCATTTTCAGGAAGCACAGAACTTAAAGAGATATGAATGAGAAATAAAATTATAATATGTGTATAAATTAAACTTCAAACTATGTTTTCTGTTGAAAGAATGTCTTCAGAAGTAATAACTTGGCCTTTAATGCTTGTAGTTATATATATATATATATATATATATATATATATATATATATATATATATATATATATATATATATATATATATGTATGTATATATATATATATATATATATATATATATATATATATATATATATATATATATATATATATATATATATATATATATATATATATATGTATATATATATATATAAAATTTCTATTTATACTGTGTGAAAATATTTTAAGTTTTTTCATTCAGAATGATCTTGTGAAAAAATCCTGAAAACATTACAAAATACTATTCTATAAAAATTTAAGCATTAGAGAAATACTGAATAATTGTACTATTTTGAGACCTGAAAAACATTAAAAAGGTGAAGAGAAACAAAATAACCAAACATAGTGTTTTGAATCATGCTGTTTATCAAAGAATTACAATCAAATTTCTAATTTTTCAATAATAAATGATACAATATGTTTTGCAAAAGAATTTTCTTGAAAAAGTAGTCAAAATTGAATTAGAAGTTAAAAATTTAGTAGTTTTTATGCAAATACAGTCAATACAACGAATTGGAAGCTATTTGCATATGTTGCCTGATGATGGTAATGAAAGCATTTCAAAAATTCTAAAAGAGATCTGAAACACTTAAGCGATTTCTAACACTCATACTTTAGTAAGTGTAACCTCACAAACCTGTTTTTTGTAAATAATATGGAAATTTTTACTGAAGATAAATTTCCTTAGCTCTTTTGTTTTTTATCATTTCGCACAATCATTGAATACCATGAAATATTATTTACCTTTCCTTTTTAGAGAATTATAAACTAAGTAAAATCTACAAACTTACTACAAAATCCTATTATCTACAGAACGAATAGTTCATTAAAGCAGTGTACTTTTGACTTACTTATTTAGAATAATGTACTGTTTTGTCAAGTGTTTGTTCATTGAAAAATACAATACTAAAGAGAACTAGAGATAACAAAGGCAATTTTAATTCAGAGGTTAAACACAGCTTATATTTTAATGGATTGAAAATGTATTTTTTAGCTATTTTATGTTGTTGTTACTAATCCCAGATGGTCCAATTCCAATACTAGACCAACTCCACAAGTCCATAAACAGTCAGGGAATCCAAAAACATAATGCGTTTGAAAAAGCCACTTCTAAGTCAAAATTCAAGCAGCTCAAGATACATTCATGTGATACCTGTTCGGCTTTATATTTTGTGCACAGACTAAAAGTCTTTTGACCCTGCACATATTTAAGGCCCCTTAGGTGACCACTGGCAAAGCAGGAAATACAAGTCTGTTGGTCTTTAGTTTCCTCAAAAAACAAGACGCGATCAGGGCGTTTTCTAAGATACTATTTTACTAAAAAAGCAATAAGGTATTTTCTTCAATGTTGCCAAAAACCACTACTATAAAATAATGCAAATTTTTGAAAAAGACTTTGAATGTGCTATCGGGAAATGGTAAAGTCAAGCTGCATCCACGCATAGCCAAAATAGATCAGGTGTACCAGAAAATACTATATACAATGAGTGATTCTCTAATTAATGACCAAATATTTTAAATTAGACACATCCACTTAGTTACTAATTGTACAGTATATTTTTATTATACATATTTTAATATACTGTATACCAGTGAGTGATTCTCTAATCATTGACCAGATTGTTTAAAATTAGACAGAGAATTGGAAATTTTTGAAAATAGACAGGCAAGAGAAACAATGTAATTTGATGAGTTGCTATAAAAATTTTATACAGTACGTAGTGTGTAAGGCTCGATTTCCTGTTGAAATTGAACTATAAGCAAGGCTTGAACACTGCAGAAAACATAGAAAATTAGCATATTAAACCAGTATTCAATGGAGTTTCTTAAGGAAAGTAGGAATTAATACCAATCTTAACTTCCATATTTGGTACCAAAGCTATTTGAGGCTGTATAAAAGATTAGTTTATCTGCATCTATCCACAGTATCTCCAAATGGTATTCCAACACCGTTCTAATACAAACTGAAGCGTGATTCATCTGAAAATGCAGTGTCATGCTATTCTGGTGTAACTCTGTTACCATTCATTGCATCTTGGCTAATGCTTCTGTCTCAGATTCAATATTGATACAGCTTAAAGATATTCCTTTGTAATTTCAACTATGCAATCAAATTCAAATAATTCACTTGGGAATATTATATTTGAATATAATATATACGGTTTGAATTCGTTATGATATCTTTACTGATGCTACAGAACGCTTTATCAGTTATGACAACATCTTCCGATACAATGGTCCTGACAATGCAATTACAATCCCACTCCTCGGTAAATTGTTCCCTCCTACATTTACAGATTCTATATTGTCATCACAATAAACTCTGACTACCAATTAGAACTTTACGGAAAAGATGATCCATAATCTTATTTGTGAAAACTCGTCTTCATTAGAGCTGAAAGTATTGCTCGAATAATATTCATTTTTCTTTAAAAACCATACTCAAGTTATATACATACAGAATCACAGGTGAAAACAATTTAACTTTTAAATAATAATTTTTTTTCATTTGGTATACAGTTTGTAAGTATCTCAGTATTTGCCCATGATGTGCAGTGGCGTTGCAATTGGAATCCTTTATGTTTCCCTTAGTGAGCAGCTATTGCAAGGCGTTAGAACATCCATCGTGTAAATTGCCTTATGGTTGGACTTTCCGTAGATAGTGGACCATATTCATATGTCCCAAAGGAAGAAACCCGAAGAACTCCCAAGCACTTCAACAAGCGTGCATAGGAAAGAAATTCAACATCCACCTTTCGTTGCTCAACAGTAGCTGGGATTCAACTTAAAATCTATCACTTTGAAGAGCGCTGTCTTAACTTCGGTAATCCCTTACATTTATAAAATATATACATTGTGGGCTACACAGTATTTGCATTATGGTATACTAAGGATGTACAAATTTTAAGCAGTTTGGACATTTGTTTGGTGTGGCGCTTTTGATGGCTAATAATATAGAAATACTCTCTTAACACAAGAAATTTGAATGAAAATTGATCACCATGAACTGTTTTTTAATATAAAGCGTCTGAAGAATCTCTTTTTTAATATAAAGTGTCTGAAGAATCTCTTTAATATAAGTCGAATTGTTTTTAATATAAAGCGTCTGAAGAATTTCTTTTTAATCTAAAGCGAACTATTTTTTAATATAAAGGGTCTGAAGAATCTCTTTTTTAATATAAAGCGTGATAAATATAAAGCGTCTGAACTGTTTTTTAATAGAAATCTTTTTTAATATAAAATGTCTCAAGGAAATTTGGAAATTGGACAAATAAGTTTTGAACGCTTTAGATCATCTTGAGTCTTGTATTTATGTTTTATTGCTTTAGCAAAAGTAATTTGATGAGACTAAGAAATTATCGTGAATAAGAATAATTAACGGATCATATGTAATTTATGCATCAAATATATAAGCAACATAATTTTTTCAAACATATTAACACTATAGAAATTTTTAAAATTAGAATTATTTTTACAGCAAAATGTATTTGCTGCTATATGATTCACAAAATATACTCAAATATATTTCACACAGATTTCTAAATAAGCATTTACATTGCTTTAAATATAAGCACAGAGACATACTTGTTATTATAATTTGATAATTTATTTTGTTACTTAAAAAGGTTTCCCTAAAATATTAAATTTTGATTAAGTAAGCACAAAAAAAAAGAAAATATTTCAATTTTTTACTCTCAGAATTCTTAATATATTGAAATTATCATAACAAGCTTACTAACGAACAAATTTAATTTTTAATTTTAATTTTCCTGTAGAATTAAAGATTTTAACTCGTAATTTTTATTGTACTTTGCGAACTTGATTATCAGTTCTAACTTTAAATCATGCAAGGTATATTTGTAACCACGCCGACCGATTGGCTGAGTGGTTAGCGTTCCTGACTCCTGAGCTGTTGGTCCCGGGTTCGAATCCCGGTTCGGGCATGGATGTTTCTTTCCTTCTCTGTTCTCTCTGTGTTTCTCTGTCCTTTCTTCTGTGATGTTGTATGAATGTGGCCTACCCTATAAACGGGTTTGTGGTGGTATGGCGCGGGTAACGCTACTCGCCTCCGTGACTTGGTTCACAGGTGCTCGCTGGGTAACGATAAATGAGTAGCAGTTTCTGGCCTTGTTGTGGCATAGGGTTCAGTCACCCTTGTGTGCCCGCCATTGGATAAAAAAAATATTTGTAAACATGCGTTGTATTTTAAAAGCTATATTTTTAATCATTCGGGAAAAGTGTATAATTACTATAAAACTGTATTACAAAAATGATGAAACTACACTTAGTTTATCTTTTTACGCCATTAACTATAACCATCGATAACTTTTCCTGTGCATACAGGATGATATTTTGATGATAGCAAACAAATCAAGATCTAAGGCATTATTTTGTGAATATTTCTCTCTGCTACAAACACTGGAACAAATCCAACCTTTTCAAATTCATACAGATTGAAATGTTGTGGGATTTAGTGTACCATTTCATTGAGGCTTTGCATGACTTTTATCCCCGATTTCAATTTCCGATTCAATTCTGCGCGAAGGAGATTTCGTTATTCAGGGGGGTGGATGCTCCTGAAAATGGAGAAATTCCTCGCGTCCTATTTCCGTCTGTTGATATTCGGGATCAATTCAGAATATATGCAAGCAATGATATCAAATCATAGTTGTTCCTTTGGCGTACAAATTACACGCATTTTCTACATTATTTGAAAATGCTTAAAATATACTTGGTTCCTTCTTAATAAGCATATCTTGAAAATTTAATAAAATTGTGAATATTCAAACAAGAATTCAGAAATATTTACTTGAAAATTTAAGTAAAATATGAAATAATTTATTTTAGGATTTATAACATTATATTATATACATTTACATTTTTATATTTTATATGTTATTCATGCCATTTAAGTCCTTTCATTTTCCGCCATATTATAAATTTCTGAGAACTTTCAAATGCAAACTAATAGCATTTATTAAACTTTTATTATGTGTGTATAGCTAAATTCATTTTAGCATTCCTCTTGTTTTCGTATTTCTTAAAAACTAATAATCGATTTTAATCTATTTAATGCTTATGACATGTTCTTTTTTGTTTAATGAATTAACATTGAATTTGTTGATTAATAATTCCTTAAAAGAGTAATTCGTTTAAAACTTCAAGATCTGAACAAGTTGTTGTACCAGCATACTTTCCAGTACCTGGTCAGAATTGGACTCCCACAGTTAAGTGGATACAATCCGGTAAAAGTCTACGCAATTGGGAGAAGTAGGAACCTATATATATATATATATATATATATATATATATATATATATATATATATATATATATATATATATATATATATATATATATATATATATATATATAAATTCCCAATACTTGTCCATATCAGAGATATAATCATAAAGTAAGAAAATTCTAAAAATGAATGAATCAATATATATATAAAAAATGAATTCGTTGCATTGTGAGATATTAATCTTAAAGGAAAATTTACTATCTTCACATATTCTAATAAAAAATGCATCTCAACATTTCATTTAAAATAAAGCTAATCAATGAAAAAATTTACTTTTATTGCAGTATTTAAAACTAGCATACTCAAATTTTTAAACACTTTATTCTTATGCTTATTCATAATATAATTCTTTGTTTCACAGTTTATAAAAAAAAAGTAGTCTTAAATAAATCTCTTTTGATAGTATTTTCTTCCTATTCCTCCCTTCAACAATTTTTCATCAAATCTCATTCAAAAAACTTTCTATTCTAAAAAACAATAACAATTTTTTTTTTCTTTTCATCGATAAGAAAAAGTACAGTTCATCGTCATCCATCAAGTTAATTTTTACCACGAATCCATTGTTTTTAAAGTTCATTATCTACTTCACTGACTTTTGAAGGAGGAGTCCAGTTAGCTTTACAACACACCCTCAAGAACACTTTAGCACAATGAAGTTTCTTTATATGTATAAAAAAAGTTCTAAATTGAAAAGACCTTTTCTTTCATTATTTTATGATCGTTTAGCATTCAAAGTTGAAATCTTTTTATGACGCTTATTTAATCAAACTAGGTTTCAAAAGTTTGAAAGCTAAGAATAAATTGCTAAATGCTCCATCTTTATGATGCTGAAAGTGTTTTTGTTTAAAAGAGTAGTTATTGAAAATAAACTCTTAAATAAATTTCAGCTTATAAGAAATTTCGAATAAAATTATTTTTTATTGATAAAATATAAAAATTAGTTTTTTTTATATAATTTTATAAAATAAATTTAATTATAATATGAATGAGCTAATTTTATTATAAATTTTGTATATTTTAAGCCACTTTATATGACATACTTTTATAAACTAAACAGTAATATTACTTAATAGTAAAGTAAAATTTGTCACAATTTAAAAAAAATTGTTTCAAAGCAAATATGATTAAATGATTTACTTCACCCAAAAGTCATTAAAAATGACATAAAAATCCTTATCTATACTTACAAGTAAAAAAAAAATTAAAGAGTATCAAAACTATGAAATTGATGGGAAAGTTTTGATGTTATTAATAGCCACTGGAGATTCTAATCTCGCTGTAAGAAAAAAAAACACATTGAAAAGAAAATAAGCGTCTCTTTATCATCAACTTCTCTACTTAACTTTCAATAAACCTGGATAGAAAAGGAAAAAAGTTTTCTCTGTGTATTTATTTTGATATTATCTGTAGATATTGATAAACAATATATTTCACCGAAGTGAATCATTACTTAAGCATTCTTTCCATGGAAGACTTGAACATTACGTTTATCGGCATTTTCATTCATCATTTCAAAAAACAAAATGTAGTTGTATAACTAGTAAATGTAGGAAGTAGTGCTTTCGATTCTAAGACAATCAAAGAACTTCGATTCTCTACTAATTGTAAAAATGTAAGTAGTCTTTCTTAACTAATCACAGCACGATAACTAGTCTTGGGCGCTCCGTGGCTGAGTGGTCTAAAGCATCACCGCTAATCGCTTGAGAGCGTAGGAGTGTGGGTTCGATTCCCACCATGGCCCTGGGTGTTTTCTTCGTTATTCTTCTGTG
Organism: Latrodectus hesperus; assembly: GCA_037975125.1. Lineage (NCBI taxonomy): Eukaryota > Metazoa > Arthropoda > Arachnida > Araneae > Theridiidae > Latrodectus > Latrodectus hesperus. Next base: position 30,893,448 of record CM075857.1, on the reverse strand, counting down.
GTCGTACATCTGTCATTGTGCTATTTGTCCTATTATCGACGAAGACTTACAAGCGGATCTCAAGAATAAAGCATACAAGTCTGAATATATGTAATGTAATAAATAAATAACTAGTCTTTCTACTGATACAATCGGAAAGATAATAGCAGTAAATCATATATTGAGCTTAGAGAAAATTAATATAGAAACTGATAAGAGTATATTTATTAATAAGATTGATAAATATGTATACTCTTATCAATTTCTATATTAAAATTAATAAATATCAAAATTAATGCAAATTAATTAAAATTAATAAATGTTATAGCAGAGTGCCTCAAAGTACGACACCTGCCGAGCTGGCAGCCGAATGGTTAGCGCTCTTGCCTTCGGTTCAACAGTTCGTAGATTCGAATCCCACCTTGGGTATGGATGTTTGTAGTAGTTCGGAATCCACTTTAAACCGTAGGTCCTGGTCTAATTAGCCCTCGTGTGCAAAAAAATGACCGCTGAGCGACAAACATACCAACATACCATACCAAAGTAAGACACCAGAATGCTTAATAAAAAAAAAATCGAAATCGTTGTCAAAGTAACACGCGGTAAAAAAGTAAATTTATAAATAAAGTAACTTTTTAACGAATAAGTAAATTTATAAAAGAACTCTTTAATGAGAAAATAAATTTTAAAAAAAGTAAATCTTGAATGAGAAAGAAACCACTGAGGAAAAATAAATTTAGAAGAAAAGTAAATCTCTACCAAGTAATTTAAAAGTGAAATAACTCTTTATTTCGAATTAAGTTTAAATGAGTAAAACTTAAACTTAAATGAATTAAAGTTAAATGAGTAAAGAGAAACACAATAAGATATAAATTTAGAAAAGACGTGAATTATTAATGCATGTTTGAAAAGAGTAAATTTATAGATAATTTTGGGTTCTTGAGTGATTAAAATGTTTAATCAGTGATCAAAAGAAAAAGAGTTTTATCTTAATCCAGAGATAAAATGTTCAACTATTACTTTATATTATTCCATTGAATTGGTGCTGAAATTTAGAAAAAGGTATCAACTCTAAGTTTGAGATCGCTCCACACAAATAATATTGATAGAAAAATTATTTGGTTCTGTTTTCTTTTGTGTATCAGAATAAACTCGAATAAAAAATAAGTAAATTATGTTGCAGTAGCAAGACATAAAAATACAAATATGAAATTCAAATTTTGAAAAAATAAAAAATAAAAAAAGACATAATTTAATTCAAAATTCTGAGATGCGTAATTTTGCTTTTTTTGTCACATTTAATTAATCTGCAAACGAAATTTGCAAGCTCTAACTGAAATTAGAATGTTCCACATTTTTTCTTTTCTTTCTGAGCGGGAAAGGAAGAAATATTCCTACTATGATGAACTAAACAGCAAATTGAAGGGAAAATGACAGCCCTTCAATTTCGCCAACAAAGAAACTTTCCGGCACGCACTAACTAAAAATTTCTTTTACGAAAAGAAAACGGAAAAAAAAAGAAAAAAAGATAAAATACACACAACTATACATTCAGCATTTGCGGTTTTCGAAGCTGAATGTTTCCAGTTCTTCTATCGCCACTGACAACAATAATCCATTTTAGAATCTACGCTATGTGAATCGTATAGTTAGAGAAAGTGTTGGATTTATACTTTGGAAAGCATATATATGGAAAAGTTTTTAAATGGAAAATTTTTTATCAAATTTCTGCTTTTCGAATCCAATATTTTCTTGCAAAGAGCGTTTTCAGGGACAATGAATTTAAAACATTTTCGGTAAGCCTAAGTTCATTTATGTATGTTAGAATGTATTTAAAAATATATCTATTAACTACACATATGGGACAACTATATCGATTTGAATAGGTATTGATAATCGATATCGTTGCTAAATACTATCCACCTGGACTTTTAACATATTCGATTGGGGAATAAGTTCTTGCGTTTTTACAAAAGACTTTTATCTAAACAAAAAAATAATAATTATATCAATAAGTTAATCAATTATATGTTCGCCGTTTCTATTTACAACCTCTTCCCACTTCTTGAACAATTTGTTGATGCCGTTCCGCCAAAAAAGCGCCTGGTCTGGTGTCAAAGAAGTTGTTGAGTCAGTTTTTAAGGACCTCTATGTTATCGAAGGTAGCACCCTTCATATGGTTTGACAAGGAGTGAAAAAGATGATAATCGGTCGGTGTAAGGTCCGGAGAATAAGGCAGATTCTGAAGGACCTCCCATTCGAGCCCTTGGAGTGCGGCGTTGACGACTTATGCAACATGGGGCCTGGTGTTGTCGTGAAGGTGTATGGTTTGACCATGTCGATCAGGTCATTTCAGTCGAATAGCCTCATTCACGCGGTGTGGCTGGGCACTGTAGAACTCCTTGTTGACTTTGGCATTCTTTTCCAGCATTTCCTAGTGCATCAAGAGGTCCTTATAAACTGGCTAAACAACTTCTTGGACACCAGACCAGGCACTTTTTGGAGGAATGGCATCAACAAATTGGTCGAAAGGTGGGAAGAGGTTGTAAACAGCAACAGCGAATATATAATTGATTAACTTATTGATATAATTATTTTTTTGTTTAAATAAAAGTATTTTTGTAAAAACGCTACGAACTTATTCTTCAACCTAATATAATTGGGCGTATTCTCATATCGCCAATATAGAAACTCGGAAAACTCCCAAGCATCAAACAAGGCAAGTATGCATGTCCATCAACAGCATCCATATCCTGTTCAACTATATCTGGGATCGAATAAAAGACCTTTCACTCTAAAAAACATTTCCCTTTCACTTGACAATAGTAAGCTCTTCGATTTAAAGTGTTGGGAAAAAAACCATACCGTTTTAAGTAAATCAAGATATAATTAAATTAATTTCAAGATAAATATTAGTTGCGATCCAGGCAAAAAGAGAATAGATTAAATATTAGCTTTTTCATTAAATTGCAATATCAAGAGCTTAGTTTTTGCTTAAAAAAATCCCTAAGAATGTTATGAATGCATTAATGTTTTAAATGGTTCATTTACTTTATAAATATATTATTTGACAAAAATAAACCAGCTTACATACTGAAGCAAATTTCCCTTCAAAAGAATTTCAACGAAAATGTTAAGGTTATAATATTTTTACATAGATAATATCTAAATCATTTAGAGATATTAATTTTAAGATACCAAATTAGGCAGTAACATTAATTAATTAAAATGGTATAGACATTTCTCGGATAATTTGCAGCTACCTTATAAAATAATGTTAAAAGAAATAATTAAATACATTTAAAATAAAATAACTAATCTCATGCATATTTGCATCTTACATTTTGTGTGAATAAAAAAAATGATAATCATAAAATTAATGCGAACTTTTAAATGCTTTTCGAAATTTCAAAACCAGTAAATTAGAAATACGCTGACAAGTAATAGTGTGGTGCTAGCCTAAATTAAAACTGATTTTTAAATGAATGTAAAATTTCTTTACCGGTTTGATGTGTTGACCATATTCGTAAGTCAAATACTTATAAACCACATACATTACTAAGTAGTTCGTAGCTACTAGTTTGCCATAATAACTCAATGTAGTTCAGTTATAGTCATATTTGATTAGTCAAAAAGCGGGAACGTTAATTGAAAATCGACAGTATTCCATTAGAAGAATCCATTTCTGAAATTCACTGGAAAATACAAAAGTCACAAATGGTTTCAATTAGTCACTGTTTTATTACGACAATACATTGTTCCTGCGCCCTTTAATGTCACAAATTTAACTCCAGAGTAGACAATTAAATTAACTAATGAGATAATTTGGTTGTCTGTAGGCGAGAACTGTGTCCCAAATTTTTCTCTTGACTATTATTTAGCTGTAAGAACAAATATATATAATTTTCAATCGAGTCCTTGTTATATATTTCGATTCATTTTTAAGAAAAACGATCAGCAATTCCAGCATAAAATATTGATTCTAAATAAGAAAAATTACAGTTTTTGTAACGTTTTAAATAAAAACATTGTAAGAAATAATTTTTATTTATAGTACATTAATTTGTATAGTGTGTCCTTTTATAATGATAGAAAACATAATTTATTATAATCTTAAAAGAATAATTTCAATAATTTTTAAAAGTGTTAGTCTTATTGTAACCCTATGTAGGACCGTGTTCCTCAAAATGGAAATTATTGGATTAGATCCTAACTACTATTGAACAACAATTGATGAATGTTGAATTTTTCTGAGTGTAGAGTTACCAAGGTGACTGTTTGGGAGCTTTTTGGGCTTGTAGAGCATTAATAGAAATCAAAATCTGTGAAAAGTGCTCCAGAATACGTTTTTTGTCTTAAATTGTATTACGGCTGTTAAAGTATAACTTCAAAATGTGAAAAGCTTTCAGTATGTTTGACTTAATGGCAAAAACTACGCTTTTCGAATTGAAGTGTTCCAATGTTATTGGTTTCTCAGGCTCTTTATTGATATTTCACAGTAGAAAGTTTAAGATTCGATAGAAGTCTTTGTAAAACAACAAGCTATGAGCACATTCATTAAGTAATGTCAACATCTTTTTTGCACATCAAATATCTCAGACTGAACCTCATTTTTTTGTCAGATTAGAGGAATATTTGTAGAATATGAGAACAAGATTCACTCATTCTTGTTAACAAGGTTAATCCGATAATTTGAAAAAGATGTATTTTGTTCTTATTGCATCTTAAGTGCAACGTATAAGTGCCGTGAAATATTTAATTAACCTTATAAAAAGAAAACTGATTCCTACAATTTTTCCCCCTCCACGTTTACATTAGATTTTAACTTTATTATATAAATTGAAAAATAATCCTGAATATATTAATATTAAATTTTTATCCCTGACATTGATAATTTTAAATGGAAAAACAAATAGTCAAATCACTATTTTGGAATATATTTCAAAATATAACTAAAGACTTATTTCATATTTAAAGATAACAGGGTTTTACTGAAGATTTTAATGTAAATCATTCGTTTATCTAAAATATATCATAGCAAAATGGAAAATAATGCACCATATACCAAATATTATAATTTCGATTAATTTTCCCTCTTGAATGGAGAAAGTAGTGGGTCAATATAAATGCAAATAAATGCTTGAAGTAATCTAAACTATTAAAACAATAAAACAGAAATGCGCAGAAAAATATCACTTTATAGTGTAAATGCATTGCTTTATTTTAAGATTTCGCTTACCGAAATCGATTTAAACTATTTATAATATTATGTGTCTGACTGAAGGTAGTTAAATGGTTTTGGTGTCTTACTGGTAACCTATTCCATCTAATGGCATCAAATATAATAAATATGTATTAGAGAAGCCAAATTTGTTTAAAAATTTAGTGTTTTAAATTCTCAAAATTCTCAGCGAAAGTAGATAAAATTAGTTTGGTTTGATATTGTCTATGATCCTATTTTGCACATGAGGATTAATTCAACTGGGACTTGAACTTAAGCTGAATTCCGAACCAATTTCCATTTGGCAATAAAATATAAGAGAAAATGACAGTGCTGTAGTTCTCTGTCGTATAAAATTTCTCACTCAGTTGTGGATATGGAATTTCACACATTTGAAGTGTAGATATAATATGGTTAGATTTAAATAACAGGCCATGATAGCCTAGTGGTTAGGGTATTGGCCTTCCATCCGGAAGGGTGGGGTTCGATTCCCAATGATGCCAAAGACTAACCGAGTACATGCGATATACGTAGTCATTAAATCTGTGGAATCGAAAGTCCTGTGGTCGGTCATTGAGCAGTTACCATGGGTGCAATGGTCTGGAGAAAATTTCCTCTCCCTTCAGATCAATGTCAAAATTGAGGGAGTGGATTCTCTGGTGGTGCCATCTATCGGAGGATTTGAAAAGAGCAAAGACATACTTTCACCTTCGTGGTGCTCTGTTTAAAATGAAAGACGCTCCCTATTGACTTAAATTCGTACAGCCAAGGCATAGCGAGCTTGACCTGTCCAAGTGTCATAAGAAATAATACAACAACAGATTTAAATGATACATTTAATGATGGATTCATATTACTCTCTATGCTAGATGTCAATGCAATGCCCTTTTAATAGTTCGAGTTTTGTAAATAAGTAATTGGTGTCAAAATAGGGGAATTTTTTTCATGTAGATTATTTAACATATTCAAAAACGCTTAAAAAGAAAAAAAGTTCAATGACAATCATTAAAATGCAAAATATGATTTTACTTTGTGAGAATATAAATTTCAAGCAACCTAATATAATGACAATCTCTAATGAGAAAATTCATATAATACTAGCCCCGAGAGCTAACGCTAAATATTAATCTAGCTGTGTGTGTGTAATACCATAAGCATAGCGGGATAAACCATATTCAGCAGAATGTAAAACTATCCGAAAAATTTTCAGTTTTTTGCTTACAAAATTGGTTTTATCTAGTAACTGATTACAAGAGAACCGCAGAAATTTGCTTGAACTTTACTCATTGATTGAATTGATATAAATTGAACTTTCAAAACTTTACTCGTATTCTCTAATCATAGATAATATTGTTTAAAGAGTAAGAGTGAAGTATTCTATGGAATCATAAAGTTATTTTCTAATTTAAATGCTATGGCTAATATGCCAAGTTATAGAATGTGTATTAGAGAAAAATCTTCACACATTTCTGCAACTATCACTGCATTCTTTCAAAATTGCTTTGGGTGAAGTTTTAAATGACTTAACTTACAACTAAAGTATGATTTTATTGTAGAAATTACACTAGAATGAACAGTCACCTACTTTGTCAAATCCATTAGGAAATCGGAAATGATTATCAATTGCAGGATTTTTCAAATTCCACAAATTTTAGTGTTTGGAAGTTAGAATGCATATACACAATGGATTATCCTTCACAGTGTAACAAAGTTAACTATACCTTATACCGTTTATTCAATGAAGTATGAATAATCTGCAGAAAATTTAATACCAAGTATTTAACTAGTTCTCCATATCTCAAGTTATGTGACTCTTTATGATCGAGTCATTTACAAAGTTTAAAAAATAAATCATGACACTGACAGTTAATTGAATCTGAAAAACTGAATAACCATTCACGTGTGCTAAATCATGGAGATTAACTGCATGCTGTTTTTTTTTTTTTTTGTGCTTATATGGAATCTGCTCTTCTGAAAATGAATCTTTTGGAAGAGATTAAAAGACTGGATATTGAAACCTATTTGTACTTGAGTCTGAATAGGGATTCTACAACTGCTGCTGTAGTTTGATATTTTAACTAAATGTCATATCCAGCAACAATTTTTTCTCTAATGTGCTCTTCGAGAATGCAATATTTTTTAAATAACAGCTACATTTAGGTTTGGTATAGAAGTTGGTACCCCTTGGTTTGGCGATAAATCTTAGCGATAAACTTCTGATAACCTTTGTAACCTTATCTTAGTTGGCTTTTGTGTAGCGGCCGTAGTCATGTTGTTTGTCACATCTTGGCATCAAAAAAGTATCCATAAAATCAAGGGATATCCGATTATAAACTTCTACCCTACATTTTTTAACCGAATTTGGTATCAGAAACTGTAATAGTTTTCTAGACTTTGAATTCAAAGAACACTACCTCTTTATTTATAACGACATCACAGATAAATCAGGTAAATATTTTCAATATATGCTCCATCTGATTGCATCATGCTATGGTACGAGAACAAATAATAATTTATTTATTTAACGTTTTGCTTCAAAACATTAAGAAAGTTCGTTAATTTATTTTAATAAGTCGTGAAGACTAAATTTTTTTTAATTCCAAATTCAAATAAGTTTCAAATATTTCCTTGGAAAAAAGTTTTTCTAGACCGTCATTTAAAGAAAATTTTAGGGAAATCTCTCTCTCTCTCTCTCTCTCTCACTGAAAAAATATAACATAAAATTATTAAAAAAAAATTGTAATTCCATACGGTTTTAACTTTGTTAAACCAATTGTCAAGATATGTTCTAAGCAAAATGTTTTAAAATTTTTCTGATATCTATGATAAATATTAAAAAGTCTGTATATTATCTAAAATCATAATAGTTATCAAATATTAACAGCTTTTTTGATATTTTTTCTAATAAATTAGGAATCTAAATATCATCAGTAAATTGTTGATGGAATAAATAGAATCCATTTCTGGAGAAATTTTACATATTTTTAATTGGTGAAAGAATTTAAAAAATAGCTTCTATGATTCATGAAACATCAAAAATTTTAGAATCTGATGAGTATTATGAAACATGGTAGATCACAGTTACAACGCCATCTCTAAGTTAAATACAAGATAAAATTGACGTTTAACGGTATCATATGGTATCCATACCAAAATTTTGAAAAGTGTTTCTAACAACAATTTATGTGAACAATCCCTTAGATTCTGGGTGAAAAATAGGGAAAAAATTCAATCTAATATCTCTGTAAAAGTATAATTAAGGCTAAATTTAGGACTATGCAGAGCATATAAAAATCAATACTGGTCACAAATATTCCTGAGACTTTTCTGAATGTGACTAAGCAATATCTTGTTTAAAAATGAGTGCTTCTGAATACTTAACAATAAGCGTGTGAGTTGTTTTGTTCAGTCATATTCATCCTGGCTGGACTTAATGGCATTATAATAAAGTGACTAAAATATGACTACCTTATAAAATAGAGTACACAGTGGATGTGTCAACGTAACCTCTATAGTAGGCGAGTCCTTATACTTTAGTAGGAGGGACCAATCAGAAGATTTCAAGACATAGTCTGTCTCCCCTAGAGGTATACTTGGAGGAAATTGCGACCTAAACCTATTTTACGTACCCCAGCCACCATTAGCGGTCACGGTGAAACATTAACTAAGTCAGAAGAGAACTCACTACTTATTGGTTCCCAAATTTGAACACCTTTCTCAAGATCGGCATTTCGATGATTCTCCAGACAAATCTCTACGCAAATGAAGCAATTCATTCACTTGTTTACAGTCACTTGCTAAATGTAAAAGCTTGTGTGGTGAACGAATGTGCAGTATTCGATTCGCACTACAGAACTGCATGTGCGTAACTCTCCTTCTAGAACGAACTTTTCTTTCCGCACATGATTCCTGTGCTTATTATAATTTTATGTAAATATTTATTGTCACCAACCAATCAGAAGATATTCTTACCTGTATATATAGCCTGTTGGTTTTCACTCGCCAGACAGGCAGAGTGAGATGGCAAGTGTGTTGCTTGTCTGATTTTAGTTCGCAATAAAAGCCTATTGATTTTAATTATCCTGTATTTACTTGAGCACGCTAGTTATTCACTTCACTTGGTCGTAAAATATTCAAAAATAATTGTCAGTAGTTGGATAACAATTCAATATAGCACATCTAGTAATGGTGAAGGATTCTGAATGATTTTAACATAAAATAATGTTCATCATTTTATCTTAAGATTCGAAAATTCCGTCTTGCCTTACATATGATAGGATTCAATCAGCTAGAATTTCGGTTATGCATTTTTTTGAAATCATTCCTATTAATAATTAAAAAATGCAATGTAGTAACAGTAAAACCAGATGTCTTTGTAACAATTTATTTTATTTCTTATGCCACAATCTTCAAGAACTATTTTCTAATAAAACAGTAATCAGAAAGGACCTTAAAAGAATATTTGATAAATTACTTTGTCAGCATGATTTGCAGGTTTGTACTTATGTAACCAATTAAGTATGTATTTGGGCACAACTGCTACATGTGATCCTGTAAACTAAATTCTGATTTCTTTGTTTTTTTGGCGAAGTAAAAATGTTGTCAAAATGACTTATTGAGACGTCACGCTGCAGCGTAAATACCAGGGTTGCTAAAATAGAATTGTCCATATAATTCATGCAGATCTCCGTGTCTATGACATAATAAATAACCAGGTTGCCAAATGAACAAGGAAATTCACAAAAAATGTAATCAAGCACAGAACTCAGCAAGCTGAATTATACGACAGCCGTGCCTCTATTTGGGACAAAAGTTTGACTTCCTCGATGCTGGATTGTTCTGAATGTTTATCATCAGTTCCTTTTAGTCTGTTTACTGCTTTACATTCTAAATACGTACAAAGGCTAGTTCTATCAAGATCAATAGCTTAAAAAGAATTTCGAGCCACAACAAACACCCACGCTTGAGATAACAGTGGAAACCATGAATTACTAATGAAGACAAGTAAACTGCAAACTCTGTCATTTAAATACAGAAATGATTCGAAATTTTAATAGATTTTATCCGGTGACATTACATTTCGTATCCTATCTTACATTTGTATTTAAAAAATTCTCTAGTTTAGTATTCCTAATTACTAATTCTTTAGTAAATTTTAATAAATAAATTGTTGTTTTGATCAAAAATTGTAATCTCTGTTATTCTTGTAACTAAAATTGTCTTAGTTTGAGTTTATGCTCAATTTCTTACAAATCTGTTGCAATTTCAATGTAAAAAATAAATAAAAATGCGTGATCGTCAATTATGTGAATGACAGTATTTAAAATTCACATTTTTTTATACTTTTACTCAATATTTTAAACTTAGAACTCTAATATTTCACGATATTCTATTCATACAAGATCAAAAGCAAGTGAGATTTTTACTGGGTTAAATAAACCCAGTGAACCAGTATAATGGTGAAATCTTAATAATGATGCTTTCAGTAAAAGAAACATGAAGACCACAATTTTAATCTGACTAGATGTACATGCGATAAATTACTGCATTTTATTAAATAACCTACGTTTATTTAAGACATTTGTCTTCTTCCAATGCAACTTTAACAATAATAGAATATTCTTTATATTATTTTTTTCAGATTAAACAAAGAGAAAGGATAACATCCAATGTTTTTATATACCCTTAGGAATATTTGCGCCTGCACTAAATTCATTTTTTTTGGGGTAAAGTCAACTTAAAAACTAAAATCCCTCCATGCTGTCTAGAGGGAAAAAAATCCGAAATTTAATTTTCCTCTACAAAAAATTTCTTATTGGATATGACAAGAAGGAAAATTGACTTCTTCCCCTTCCCATCTGCCCTTCAGTCCTCAATCAAAAAATCAACTTACCTTTTCGTCGTGCCTTAAAAAATATTCTTGCGAAATAAAATTAAAAGCTAATTACTATCAAAACATTCAATGTTTGCTTAAGCTCCCTGAAAATTTTAAACAATGTATAGCAAATCGATATTTTTAAGCTCTTTTAAATCATCGAATTTTTATAATGAATATTTAGTAATTAAAAATAAAATTACAAAAGACTTTCAATTTTTAGATCTCAAACTGTCTAAGACTATATGTATAATATATATATATATGTATATATATATATATATATATATATATATATATATATATATATATATATATATATATATATAGATAGATAGATAGATAGATAGATAGATAGATAGATAGATGTATATATATATACATATATATATACATATATATACGTATATATATATATGTATATATATGCATATATATATACATATATGTATATATATATATGTATATATATACATATATATATATACATATATATACGTATATATATATATATATATATATATATATATATATATATATATATATATATATATATATATATATATATATATATATATATATATATATATATATATATATATATATATATATATATATATATATATATATATATATATATATATATATACGTATATATATATATATATATATATATATATATATATATATATATATATATATATATATATATATATATATATATATATATATATATATATATATATATATATATATATATATATATATATATATATATATACGTATATATATATATGTATATATATGCATATATATATATACATATATATGTATATATATATATATATATATATACATATATATATACATATATATACGTATATATATATATATATATATATATATATATATATATATATATATATATATATATATATATATATATATATATATATATATATATATATATATATGTATATACATACATATATATATATATGTATATATATACATATATATATATATGTATATATATATATATATATATACATGTATATATATGCATATATATACGTATATATATATATATATATATATATATATATATATATATATATATATATATATATATATATATATATATATATATATATTGAGAGATAAAATATTAAAATAAGAATCTTGAATTCAATAATTTTAGAATTATTTTAGTTGCTTTATATTTCGTTAATAGTATTAATCCTTTGTGTTTTACATTTTGTTTAGTATTCTTTTTTAACAATATTTCTATTTTAATTGACAGAGGTGACTTTGTTGAGAAAAACTTCGTTCTCTCAATAGGAGATATTGAATTCTATACTCTCCCAGCCAAAAATCCTTCGTATTCGCTGATAGCGCCTGAAGGCAGGTAAATTAGATTGTGATGACTTTGTCCTCCAAGTGAAATGATACCTGTGTGGGTGTCAGGCCAAGCCAGTGGGGGTTCTGCTTGGTCTTCATGCTATTATCACCCATTCTCGGTTTTAATATGGTACACTTGTTGTATGCCTCATTATAAAAGATGCTATAATTTCTATCCCTTGTGTTAAACGATGGCATGTCACAAAACTGACACTGACAATTGCCAAATTAAACGTTTCACAGACAATTGTCCATGCATTTGTAATAAATAAATAAATTTTAATTAATTGCTTGTTTTCTCAGAAACTTGTATTGAATACTCTTCCGTTGTCTTATTTTAGTTATGCAATTTCTGGTTTGGTACATGGCAGATAAAATTTGTATATTTAAATTTGAATGACGAATAAAATATATTCTACTTAGGACGAATTGTGGTTATTTTAATTAACGAATTGTCTTTAGCTGATGACTTACTATTGATAAAATATTTTTAGAATGGTAATTTTTTGACAGAAATTTTACTAACAGAATAAAAGTTATTAAAATTTCTGTGTATGGATTTAAGTTTATATTCACTTTTATCAAAATTAATTGTATATTCATACACAATTACTGAGATTTTGAACAGTTTGTAGTAATTAGACTTGATCACAGAATTTCAAATTTCAAATTTGTGAGAAAGAGCCCTCCACTATACCAATAATTTATCAAGTAATATTTCTCTTCTTCAAACCATAGAAAATATTTCAACCCTGGTTTGCTTTTATAAATAGAAGTTAAAAAAATTTCTAGTCACAATATAAATTGTTCCTTGTTGTCATGGTATCGATCAGTGGTCGATGTCTCATTGTAGCAGAAATACAGCAAATATTGAATGTGTGACACAAAGAATGAAATTGTTTACCCATTATGTATTTTGACAGATGGAAATTGTTAGGTATTTGAATAGTCGTCAAATTACATTATGATAAGACGTTTCATTGATGGTGGGCTGTTTTCAGGAGTCTCGTAAGGGAGAAAACCAGTTAAGTTCCCAAAGACTTACTTAGACAAGTATATTTAACAAAAGGAAAATTTCAACATCCTTCATCCATTGTTCAACAGTAGCTGGGATTGAACCCAGAAACTTTTTCACTTCAATATTACTACTAGGCAACTGTGAATACTTCCCCATCGTGCAAAGAAAATATTATCTGAGAAGATAGTTTGGCTACTTGAAGACTTTGTGATTCCTTAAAAACATAATTGCCTTAACCGAACACTATCTGTACAAGTACTGCACAGTTAGAAAATACAGTTTAGTCGGGGCGATATCATAGATAAAACTACAAGCTATAAAATGATGGCTGTCTAATAGCAAACTAAGAGAACATCTTTGAGCACCCCTGAAGGTGAATAAATATATCATGAGATTGTTTTTTTTTCAAGCTGCAATACTGGCTGCATGGACTGTGTGTCTGAGAAACAGCAATTTGAATTCGATGTCAATTTTGTTCTTGAATGAAAACGGTTATCGTTAACATCAAGTCGAGGAGCTTAAGATGATATTCCTCTAATCAGATGTTTGGCTTGATCCTGAGAATTATTAATCCATCCTCCAATCGTTTGTGAGAAGAAGTAATAATTATCAGCACTAAAAGTGCCCTACATGTTTTATAAGCACGTTTTTTCAAACATATTCTTAATTTGATAACAAATTATGATTGAATAATAGCATAACCTGAAAACTTAATGCTGTTTTATATTTATGGTACATTTACGGAGAATTACTTTAGGGACAAATTTCATAGATAATGAAAAAATTATATGTGCAGCTATGAACCAAAGTCCAAGTTCTCCCATCGACGTTGGTGCAAGCAGTAAATATCAGTCTCTCATTATTCAAAAATGACTAAAATCAAACTCGTGATTTTCTTACTTCAAAGATCATGGGTTATCAATGAGACACGAAACTTTCATAAGTTTTAAAGTTTGCAAAAACTGAAAAAGATGCAATAATGCTATCTCTTTCTGTTAATGCTTCAACATTTATTTCTTACTGATTTTTTTGTTACCCCAGTAAAACCTCTCCTCATTCTTTTACCATGAAACAATTCTCTCACAGATTCTCAAACAAATGTCTATACCAGTGATTCTCAACTTTTTTGTCGCGACACACTTTAAATAATTTCAAAATTTCACTGCATACAGGAAAAAGATAAGTTTAAAAGTTGTTTACTTAGCTATAAGAAACAGTATAAAATAATTTATGATAATAATATTGAATGTAGAATGAAATAATATAATATGTACTACAAAAAACACAATACGTTTATTACTTTACTCGTAATAAAACAAAGCATTGTAATTTTTGCTATGCACATTAATAAAACTTGGCGACACACTTTAAGAATTCGACGGCATCCAAAAATCCCGTGGCAACATTGGTCGAGAATCACTGGCCTCAGCAATACTTTTCATTTGCTTCTGTGAGAACAGCAACTAACTAATTACTATTTTTAAACATTTCTCTTTCTCTATTTATCTTATTATAAGTTACCAATTTATCATAATTTAAAATAATTACTTTAATTCAAATGATGAATTAAATATAGTTATTATTATGACTTAAAATGATTATAAAATCGTTTGTTTTTTCATCAACTACTTTCTTACCATCTACTTCCAATATCAAACACCCATAAGAGTAATTATTTTGCAGTGAACTTACTTATATATTTTTACCAGTTAAGGAAATCAGAAGAATGAGGTTATGAGAAAATAAAATGCTGACTTCTATTCTGTAACTATATATTTTCCACTTTTGTTGTGCTTTTAGATAATGGTCTTGCGTTATTACAAAACTTGCTCATGTTTTGATAAATAGCGTGAAGTGTCCAAAGTTCATTTTGCATAAAGATACGAAATACAATAATGTACATATAACAGAGTTTTTAATGGTTTTAACATCTCTGGCTTTTCAGAACATGCAATTATCAGAATATATTAAGTGCTTCTCTGAAATGCCTTTATTATTATTACCATGGCAAAACGCAAAATATAACCGCAGCGAGATAATTTCCTTTAACTGTTAACCTACTCGTAGTTCTACTCTTCGTATTGTTATTATAACAATTATTTATGCATCACACTTTTATAAATAATGTTATAATAACCATTGTAATATAAAATTTGCGTTTTTTTTTTAAATACAAATTGACAAATAAACTTTAAATGTTGTATTAAATAATTATCACAAAAATAAGCATTCTTTATTCAATTGATAAAGAAAAAGTTTTATTCGGATTTTTTTCATTGTATACGACTTTGAATTCAAATGAAACATGTTTTATTCTAGGCTAAATCAGCTGTAGAGCAAATATTAAAAACAAAAACACATAAAATTATATCGTGTACAATATTTTCTTATTCAAAGTTTTGTATTTGCTGCTAACTTAATGTTATCTAATTAAGCTTAAAATTCAGTGTATTATTTAGCTACATTTTAAGGAAGGAATGCCCGTAAATAGAATTAATAACAATAAATTTAACTTATTGGTAAGGATTAATAGTTAAAATCATTTAAAGAAAATCTATACTTTTTTAAATAAAGAAATGGAACAAGCACAAAAGAATAGTTATTACATTTTAAATTGGTAAGGGCGTTCGATCTTGTTATCAGATGGTAGAGAGTTTGAATCCTGACCCAATGGAAGACCTGTCTTTTTTGCTAATGGCGGCAGCTACACGTTAAAAATGTTGTAGTCGCAATGTCTTCCATGTGAAATGATACCTCTGGGACTGGCAGACCAATCCTGAGAGTCTTCTGCTTGGTCTCTGCTTCTAAATTACGAAGACCTCTTTCGGGTCTACGACGACACACCCATTATATTCGATGTCAGCTCTAGATTTCATCTCTGTAGGTGTATGCAGTCAGGCCATATTTCAAGATGTGACTATACTTAGATCATTTGCTTCTTAAATTCTCGGTTTTACCACCCTATGTTACAGTTATTTTTTGGTAATACTTAATATAATATAAATACATGTGTTCAAGAAGTTGTATAAATGTTATGCAACTGTCATGCTGCAAATAACTGGAAAATATTTACCAAATATATTAATCAAAATGTGCATTAAGTATGTGATATAGAACTGATTTTATTGTAATTTAACTTTTGTATGATAAAATATTAATAATTTGTAAATTCATGCAAAAAACGAAACAAATCATTAATGTAGAATAGAACAATTTATATAACAAAAAAATATCAAATAACTTTATTAATCTTTGTTTTTCTCGTAAAGGATTTCCCATTTCTCCATCAGTAATAGTAACAAAAATATCCTTTACAAATAATTTACATACTTCTAATAAAAACGCGTTTATTTATTTAACAAAATTATTTTTTAAATGACATCGATATTTACCATATTTTTTAATATTTTTGTTTTATCTTTAACATTTTATTTATTAATTATCTATTTCATCTAGAAATAAATTTTTAAAATGTTTGTCAGAATATATAATAAAATATATAAAAAAAATGTATGTATTTATATAACAATAGTATTTACTGCATAGATTTTGACAATTCTAATGAAAACTTTTTTATTTCAGATTTCTCTGATTGATTGACGGTAAACTGGAGAAGAGATAGCTGATTACGAATAATCGCACTAAACATCGCCTATCATAATCCGTTTCTTGCACGAATCAAAACAGAATCCAGCAAAATGACTACCACAATTGATATGATAGACTTGACTACGACTTATCCTGACGATGAGATTACAGGACCAAACAATACTGGCAATTACACCGATTACAGTGAATGGATTCCAAATGCGGAAGATATCCCAGTCTTAATGAACGTTACAAAAGATGTTCCTTTGAAGTATGCCATGCCCCTATTCGGATATATCATGCCCTTTCTCTTGATCATTACAATTATAGCTAACACATTGATAGTAGTAGTTTTGGCACAGAGACATATGAGGACACCAACAAATTTAGTCCTTCTTGCAATGGCCATATCAGATCTTCTGACGCTCCTGTTCCCAGCTCCTTGGTATTTCTACATGTATACCTTGAACTATCACTCCAAGATTCTCTATCCACCATCAACCTGTTATGCTTACCATGCTATGATAGAATCGGTCCCAGCTTTTTTTCACACGGCCTCCATCTGGCTCACGTTATTGCTAGCCGTTCAGAGATACATTTATGTTTGTCATCCGACTATTGCACGCACATGTTGCACCATCCCAAGAGTGTGGTATGCCATGGGATGGATTTACATACTGGCCTCCATTCACCAGTCAACTAGATTTTTCGACAGGGTTTTCGAACCAGTTCGCTTTCGCTGGCGTGGGGAGCTCCATGAGGGATGTATTTACATGACTGCTGATTGGGTTACTGACACCATCACGGAGAACATCTACTACACTGCTTACTACGGATTCAGAATACTTTTCGTGCACGTTGGACCATGTACGGCTCTGGTCATCTTCAATGTCCTTCTGTTTACAGCGCTGAGAAAAGCCCAGCTCAAGAGAGAAAAATTGTTCAAGGAAAACAGGAAAAGCGAATGCAAGAAGCTACGAGACAGCAATTGTACCACTCTTATGTTAATTGTAGTAGTCACGGTTTTCTTAGCGGTGGAAATACCGATGGCAGTGACCACACTGCTTCATGTCATGCAGAATGCTCTGGATCTTCAAATTGCAGACTACGATGATCTCAACTCGACCATCCTTTTCATAAATTTTTTCATCATGCTGAGCTATCCAGTCAACTTTGCTATTTACTGCGGAATGAGTCGTCAATTTCGGGAAACGTTTAAGGAACTTTTTCTCAAAGGAAGGATCGTTGGAGCACGAGAAGGTTCTTCAAGATATTCTCTGGTGAATGGACCGCGCACTTCCACCAATGAAACCATCTTATAAACTCCGTGAAACGTAATGAAATACATACAAACTGGAGCTTTAACCACTATACAAAATGATAGATTTTTAATTTCATTTCATGACATCAAGTGTTTGCTAATTACAAAGAGTGTGCTAGCCCATGTCTTTTTTGCCTCCTTGTGCGTCTTCATCTCTGACTTGCAAATGAATTAAGATGTTTATGTATGTTGTGCATTCTAACTAATATATACATGTATTTAAAATTTGCTGTAAAGATATCAAAATGTGTTATAAGTGTACAAAATAAAGGAACTACTCAGAATTGCCAAAGATCAAAATACTTTTGGCAACAAAATTAATCTTTATACAAAGGAAATTTAATTTTTAAATTATTTTCCTATTCGAAAAGATAAATATATGAACTAAAAGTGGTATAACAGCATTTGGCATTTCTGAGTAAATTTGATGTATTTAATGTTTACATAAATTAAACTAATAGCAGAAGCACCTCTAAACGAGTCATTCTACTATTATTTGGGGCTCTAGTAGAAAAACTCGGAAGAGTTTGCTTATGAAATTTCAACTAATATGTATCTTCCACTTACAATAAGCGATCACTGGTAATTTATAGAAAAAAAATAGATTGTCAGTATGATCGGATCCTCAACGGTGCTTCTTGTAAAAATGTCAAAAATAAATAAATATATATATCGAATTATGCTCTTCATTCATTCATTGAATTTTACATCAACTCACTCATACGTTCGCACAAGTGCAAAAATAGTAATAATCATCATTCAGTAGTCATAAAAGTGTTTCTCATAATATTAAGAGAAAATTTGACAAATTAAATGAAAACAAAGGTTATAATCAAGCATGTATGATTGTTATTTAGCGGCTAACTTAATTAGAGATGGTAAACACTTTAATCTTGCGAGGGCTGCAAAAATTTCTCAATATTTTGTAAGTGTTGCGTTATGTTTAAGTTGTTTAACGATCATTCAAAAAGTAGGCGATGGTTAAATTATCGTGTTTATTCGAATCAATATTTTTTTGATTGATCAGGAATGGGAAAACTATCTTGAAATAATTCAGAAAAAATAATTGATTATAGATAATGTAATGGCATTTTCTTAACTAACAGTAATCTATATTATTCGAAAATTTCAGATTAGAAAAAATGTTTTAAAGAACTGATTACTAAAAAACAAATTATTAAAAGACCTTAATTTCAATGACAAACTTCACTGGAGTGTTGTAAGAATTCAATTACTTCATATCTGCTTTCATAAGCTGATATATAAAATCTCAATTGAGCTTTTTACCAATTTTTTTAAAATAATGTTAAGAATATTAAGATTCAAAAACAACGTAATAAAAAAATTTTCATTCATAAAAAGTATATTTGATTCAGCTTTAAAACTTCAAGTGATTGGTATAACATATATTGCTCTAAAAATTTCCAGTAAATCAAGGTAATACGTAAAGTCACTCTATGCATTCCATATCAACTCTCTAGGCTGTAATTCAGGCTTCGAAATATAAAAAAATTATTTTGGTTCAAATTTATATTAGAACTTACCAAAATTAATATTTAAAAAATGTTTATAACACAATTTGTTCCATAGCATTAGCTTATGTGCCAAATTTCAGTACACTTGGTATTTCGGATCTAAATGGACCAGTTCTTTAAGATATTCCAAAGATGAATTTTTAAAACTTTTTTCTTAGAAAACTTTTAGTTAACGAAATGAAATGGCCTATAACACTTTACTTTCTGAAAGTTTCGGATTTAGAAAAAGAAATGCTTTCTAATTTAAAGCAGTTATAAAACACTCAAAAATCAGTTTTAAAAAAAATGTTTATTAGTTACCGCAAGAACTGAAGACGAAACCATACCTCAAGTTTATAAATAAGGATTCCACTTAAGTTTTCAGGTATTTAGGAAACAATCTTTTAAAAATTTCATCTTGGGGTAAATTAAGGGAAAAACGATCCTAAATAACTCATTTAAACTCTCTTTTTGTATTCGTAAATAAAGTAGGAATGTTGTTGAATCTAATACGATCCTTTTTGAATAGTTGAATTTCTGTAAATCTTATCTTAATGTATTCTTCTTAAGATGAAAGAACATACCAAATTACATTTCAAAATTTTCTAGGTGTAAAGATTCCATGACCAATAAAAAAGTGGAATTTGTTTTCCATAAGCAAAGAGATCAGGCGACAAACATTTTAGAAGATTTTTTTAAGATTTAATCTCTTATGCAAATTATATATTACAAATTTCAATTCACAATGATATAAAATTGAAACACACTGATGGAAAATTCTCTTGTTACAAATATATTACATTGTATTTTTCTAGTTCTTTGGTATATTTTTAAAGTTTTACTATAAATTATAAATTGCAATTCAAGCTAAATTCTTTATATTTATATTTTATTACTAAGATTATATCATTTATGCAGATGTAATGAATTTATCATGTAAGTTTTTAAAATAATATGCTTATATAATTAAATGTTTCATACAAATTCGTATATATCTTGAAAAATATGTATTTGTCTTAAAACAGATTTAAATATTATTAATTGGAGATAACCACAAACATATGCGTAACAGCTTTAATGCTCAATACTTTAAGAGTTGTTAACTAATAATCCTTTGAATTTCTCGAGACATATTTGTATAATCTAGTGACTCTATGCTCTTTAAGGATTACAACTTTGATGTGTAATTTGAGAGATGCTGTTTTAAGATCATAAACAAGCCCACACGTGAGCTCCATATAAATACTATTACGCTTTGATTTCGAAGATTTGAATGCTACTACCTATTACTGGATTTGCAAATGCATTAGCCATTATTTGTAAAATAAATTCTGTTTCCAGATAACACGAACAAAAATTGATTAAGAAAATATGATAATTTATACTGACGGCTCTTTTCATCATTTATGTTTATCATAAAAAAGTATATAAACTATTTTTTCAGTGCCATCTTATTTTTTCAAACATTCATGGAAACAAGCTTGGGGGGGGAATCACAACTTTTTGCCAACGGGCACCTTAAAGTATATTTTCGATTTACATTTTAAAATGATGAAACTATCAAGAAACCAAGAATCAAGTGAACAAAGATCTGAAGACTCAAAAAATGCTGTAGATCAAACAATTTGAGCAAAAGTATTTTGAAATATTAAAAAATATGAAGTCATGATCAAGAGCGTAAAAAATTTCGGTCTGATGAAGAACTGTCTGCAGTTCTTCATTAGTAAAATTCATCATAATGCATTTTTATTGCATTTTGGTGTACTGTAATTCTATTATACTACCGATTGAGAACTGAAAACTTTTATAGAAACTTTTTTACTTAAAAAGACTTGGATCAGAAATGATACAGTAAATCCACGTCACAATGAATTTTACATAGTGTCTTGAGTAATTTTCTCAATGCATATTCATTTATTGCGATCCAGATTCTACTGTTGTAGAAATTGTCAACCTGGAGTATGCATAAAATTTATCTGTTAATGCCTTAAGCATCCCACTTTTTCTTCAACTACACTCATTTTTAAATGCATACACACGGTAATCGCTTCTTACTTCATAAAACCACAATTAACAGTTCTTTTACATCAGCATCAACAATGGCACAACAGCCCTTTTTGAGCCTTCCTCAAAAGAATTTCCCTTTCAACCTCTCTCCCATCAATAAATTTCCAGTTCTTTACTTAAAAGATGAAAAAGTCCTCATCACACAATCTTTCCATCCATTTCCTTTTGGGCCCTTCCAGTTGGTCTTTTATTGAAGGGGATTAAATTAAAAACTTTTAATGTTGTTTGTTCCAGTTACATATTCTTACTACATCTCCTGCCCATTTCATTCTACTTAGTTTTATGCACTTGATAATATCATCGTTACTAAAAATCTTATACAATATATATTATCCCCCTTATAATACGCTCATAACGCTTTCTCATATTAAGTGATTTTATGTCCCTCATATAACATGTGTTTTCCCCCATAGAACACCTTGATCCCCCACGTTATATTTCTGTATTGGGAAATGTATAACCATTCGTACAGTTCACAATCAATTTTGCCTACGTTTGTACAATGCGTCATTTGTGTTCTTTTAAAATTACATTATTTCAGATAGCTCCGACAGCGAATAAACATGTAATAAAACTGTTTTTGAAATTACTTGATTTATTTGAAATTAAATGTTTTTTAGTTACATTTGTACAAGTTTTTTATTTAAAATTTTCTTAATTTGGTTTGTGAATAAAACGCATACATTTCATTCATAACATAGTTTTCCTTTAATATTTGATTTAAATCCCCTTTAATGAGGAAAGTTAAACTTAATCATTTGTACAAGATACGAGGTCATACGAACACGTTTTACGAGAATGCTCGTACAACATGGATCTCATACCTTGTTGTAGTGGGGATTACTGTATAATGCTAACTCCTTTGAATTCTTAATATTTCAAAATTCTTCCTGAAAATAGAGGGCAATGAGCCTAATTAATCAAAAATATATTTCATTTTATATTTCATCAAATCTATTATTCTTAATTTCATTGGAGAGAAAATTATAAGAATAGACTTGATAAAATATAAAATTCTCAAACAGACTAAAAAGATAAAAAAACACGTTTTGCTGATTTTAGATTAATTCTTAGCTTCAGTAATTTTTAAGCTACGAAGAAAAAATACTTTGATTTATCTAAGACATTTCATACACATTTGAATATCTAATGGTCTTTATATTTGGATGATTTAAACTAAATCTCAAGAATTCATTTTTCTACAAGGAAAATTATAACTTTTTATGATTTAGTTATTGTTAAAAATGTTTTCAAGAAGCTATAGTTAAAATAATTAATTGATGATAATGAATTGGAATTAAGCTTAATAATTGCTCCTAAACTTGATAGGCAAAGAGTATGAAATTTAGAACTATAATTTGATTATAAGTGAGAAGGATTGAATCAATTGAAAATAAATTTCTAATTTTAAAATTGATGGATTTAAACTATTCTATAAAAATTAGTAAGATATATTGAAAAAATATTTTAATTACATTTTCATACTTTGATCATGCTCTGCAATAAAGATCTGAGAAGAAATAAAAACATCAATTCATATTATTCAAAACACGGATGATTAAAGAGATCGCCATTAAATTAACATATTATTTTTTAAATTTCTACAAAACAGAGCGGATAAGAGAAGACCAAGACTAAGTTATGTAAGCTTTATTCTTTCAAGATGTAATCTTTATTCAGTTTATTCTTATCTAATCAATGTGATTATCTTTGTCTGTATATAAATTTATCTTATTAACCTTCAATCACACGAATGTCTTATTATATTTAGTTTGCAGTTTAAAAAATATTTTAATAATTATTAATTTCGGTACTTACATATTAGGATCATTGCAGCCCCAACCCGAATTAATACCACAATAAATTGAATCGCTCTTGAATTTTGAACAAGTAGATTCAAAATACGTAAAATGGGAAGTTTGACGCAAATGTTCCTTAAAATCTGCTTTCTCTCAATAAGATTAAAAAATAGAAAACAATCCATGTTATTTTAAAACATTATGATTCAAAAAATACCATAATTTATTTAAGAACTATAAAAGGAATAAAAAAGAAATTTTAATTAAGTGGTATAAGTTTAAAAACGTTTATTACCGAAATTTGAATTTTATTCGGAAAAAATATTCCACTGATAGATCTAGACTTCAAAACTGACTATTAAAATCAGTAACGGAGAAATATCAAAAAGCACAGTAAATTTGCTGTTTATTACTTCAGAATATGCCGACCGATTGGCTGAGTGGTTAGCGTTCCTGACTCCTGAGCTGTTGGTCCAGGATTCGAATCCCGGTTCGGGCATGGATGTTTCTTTCCTTCTCTGTTCTCTCTGTCCCTTCTTCTTTGATTTTGTATGGAATGTGGCCCGTTCTATAAACGGGTTTGTGGTGGTATGGCGCGGGTAACGCTACTCGCCTCCGTGACTTGGTTCACAGGTGCTCGCTGGGTAACGATAAATGAGTAGCAGTTTCTGGCCTTGTTGTGGCATAAGGTTCAGTCACTCTTGAGTGCCCGCCATTGGATAATAATAAAAATTTTAAAAAATAAAAAACTTCAAAATATATAAAGAAATTTATAAAAGTAATTCTAAATAAACTCATGCGATTTCAAATTATATAATGATTTAAAAAATTAGGTATTTAATATAAACTGTAATATTTATTTACCTTTTAAAAATTAAATATTTCAATAATACGTTTGGATTTATTGGTTTAGTTTTATGGCGCAAAGTCCAAGGACAAGCTGTACCAAATACATTTGGATTAATTCTTTTATGAAAATGCCCTTGCTTAGTAAATTTAATTAAGTTTTCTGATCACATTTTAAATATTCTTATATTACTTAAGGGCTTTAATCATTTTGTACTATTATTTGTCGACAAGTGTGTACTTCATCCCTTAAAATTAATTTCTTTGTAAAATAAATGAAACACATATTGTAATTCTATGTTTTAAGGAAACGTAAATTTTCATTTATGATATTTTGAAATATTCTAATTTGATTGTTTCATTTTCTAAAGCTGATTCATTAAATTAATCTTTTCCTGGATGTTTCCTTCCTTTAAAAATATTCATATTTGTATCGTGAGCAAAGCATCGAATGACAAAAAGTAAAAAAGATATTTTTACTATTTTGATAAATTTAGCTGTCTTACAATCATAAATAATTCATAAATTTATCAAGATAATATGCTTTCGTATTTATCAAAATATTCGTTTAAATAAGCGTATTTCATTTAATAAATATTTTGATAAATGTTTTTAAATTTAATAAATGTTTTGAAAAACATCTTACAATTTCTTAATATTTATTTTTCTTCATATTTCATGTCAAAATGCTAATAAATTTCAAATAAAATCTTTAAAATCAGTAAGATAAAAAAATTTGATTTCACAAATCTATTTAAGATGAATTCAATCCCTTTCTGAAACATGATCCTCAAACAAATTTACGTATTTATTAAATTTTTTTAAAAAAATTTAACATACCACATAAAAATATTTGTTGCGGAAATACCAGAGAATTCACTAGGACTTACCACATAGAAAAAAAAATTTTTTTTGGTCAATACTAAAACATTTTATTGTTTTTTATGCATTTAAAGGAAAATTGTAAAATTGTTCTCATTTGTCTTGATTAGATTCGGAATCAGAAATACTCTGTTGCCTTTTAAATCCATAAAGGGACAAATTCCATTACTCAAACTAGCTATTATTTAATAATCTGACTTATTAAAATATTAGGACTTTAAATATTTAACTAAGCAATAAATAAATAATGAAAAATAACGAAAAGTTCAAAAGCAACAAAACTTGTCGTATATTACCCATTCCTTCAATGTTCTGAATTCTAGAACATTGAAAAGATGTTCAATGTTCCAAAATTTAGAACATTTTTTAGCAGTTCTGAAAATTTTCTGAATATTTGAATATAGACAAGAATTAATAATTACTCTAAATTTTAGAAAGCATTATGTTCTTGATTAATTAAAAACTTTTTATTCCTTTACATTTTAAAGGGGAGAAGTAAAGAAATATATTTTTACTTGAAATTTAAACTTAATTTTTGCATATATATATATCTAATCATTTTAGCTCTATTTAGATATAATATTCTATTTATAAATAGATATAAAATATAAATGTATGAAAGAAAATAATATTTAGTCTACTTTTTCTTCAGGTGTTCTGTTTAACTTATTGATCAATACAGAAAACATTTAATATAAGCCTTGTACAAATATTTTTCTGTAATCTAATATTATTCAAATAATTTTTAAGTTTTGTACAAATATATTTTTATTTTCTTATTGGGGTAGAATACAATTCTCCTTTAAAACAAAAGATATTCATGTATTAATTTTTATCGATTTTTCTCACTGAATTTGAATATATCTCATAGCTTCTGGTAAGAGAAATAAATACACTAAGCCCAAAATAAATATGCAAGCAAATATTGAGCAAAATTTCATTTTCCCTTGGTTTTCTTCACAACAACTTCACACAAAGTAAACAAAATATTAAATGACTTTCCATTTTAAATGAAAAATAAACTTTGTATATAATATTCAAAATTCATAAAGGCATTTTATGTACTAAGTAAGTGCACGTAAAGTTTGTAGAAATACATAGATTTTTTATGTGACCAATATTCACATAACAATTTTACTACTGAAACACAAAAATCTCAATTTTAATTGTTAAAAATATCGGCTTAAGAATTGTGTGTGTGGTTTAAAAACTAAAAATTATAAATTTACATGAATTTGTTTAAATTTTATTTAACTGTTGTTTTATTTTTTATTTATTTTTTTTTTAAGAAAAATCGCAAAATAAAAAGTTAGAATGCATATTTGAACAAATTTCCTACGTTTATTCTTTATTTTAAAAATTTTTTAAAAAATTAATTAAAATATTTTTAATCAAACATTTATGAATTCCCTTGCATAAAACGCTTGAATATTGTTACAAAAAATTATTTTACATCCGAATGACATAAATTACGACATTTTAACCAAGCAAACATTTTCATTAAAACATTTTCCATGAATAAATAGGAAAGCTTTGAAAAGAGCACATCATACATGCAGTGCTTTCATATGCAGTTATCAAAAAAGTAACCAAGATTATTCACATTACCATCTACTGATTAATTTAAATGATTGGGTAGACAACCCTTGTCTGTCAGTGTCATACACCAATTGTCAGTTTCGTTCAGCACTGACAAATGAAAAATTTTCAATATTCATTCTCTTCGGTTTTTTCACATACTGATATGTAGATCCCGACAGCCCAGAGATTGGTTTGCATCATCATTAATCACACATCCTGTGTTTATAACAACTGTAAAGGAAGCCATTTAGAATTGAAAATATCATAACGGTATTAATATTGAGGATGTTTATTACCTGCACGCAAACCAAATTATCAACTTAGAAAAGGACCCAACACAGGATTATTGCTTTAACACGCGACTGTACAAGATCAAGATGAAAACATGTAAATTTCCAACGGTATCAATAACCTTAGTCTGCAAAGATTCTGCATGTATTTAACGTATCTATTTTGTACTCCCTGGTTTTTTATTGCTAGTCAATCATAAAATCAAACCAATCACGAACAGTTCTGTCAGCAAATAAGGAGTTCTAATAGACCATGATCATACCTTAGTCGAATTTAAGCACTCTCTGGTAGAAATTGATATTCCTTCAACAAGACAAAACACTATTAGCAATTAATATTCAAATGTAAATTCAAATTGGGAAATCCATTGTAAAATCTCCGTTCTTTTTACACAATGTAGAAGATATTATTAAAATTTAATATCTACAGTATTGATAGTCTTATCCTTGTTTGAATATTCTAATGTCTTGTATTTAAAACCTTATAGCACTTACCTGTAAAACAAATATTTGACACTGGTTACAAATTCTCTTAGTGGAGGCTTAATTTTTATGGCCAGTAGATTGTTTTAAGATGAATTCATCTTTTAGGTGAATTAGTCATAATGAGTTATGTTGGAGCATATAAATGGAAAATTTGCTGAAAGTGCCAACTGCAATCTTTGTGATTTTAAAAGAATTTGCATCACTAGTAAATAAGCATGGTACGTTGCAGAATGAGAAAACAATAGACATTTAATAAGCTCCCAGAAAAGAATAATGGAGAATTCAATGATATTTTTTTAAGAAATATTCAATTACAGTATGTTTTGAAATGGAGGTATCCTGTAAACAGTAGTTTGAAGAAGGCTCTACGAAATATTAAATGGATATTTTTACAAATTCTGGGATATTATAATATATATAATACTGGAAGATAAATATAAAGTGAGTAATACATTGATGGAAAGAGAATCAACATCTACAACGTTAGAATATTGGAAAATAGAGAGAGGAAAGTCCAATATCTCTTAACATTGTTCACTAAATTTTGGACAACAAGACCTTTAGTAAGGCGCTTTTTTTAGTAACTTCAGATGAACCTATGCCATCAATGCCAGAAACTGTTTTCATGTAGAGAAAGAAAACATGGGAACTCAATATGAAGAGCATCATAAAGTCTGGTAAATCTAAGTTCAGTTTGAGAACTAAAATTCGTTCACTTGAACTTCATCTGAAAATATGTATTTTTGTGAGCAATAGGAATGATGATCGAAATATGGTATGATTTAAAAATTAATCACATTTTACTCTCGCTTATGCATTGTACGAATCAGGGTAAACTGAATAATCGTGAATACGTTCCTCAATTTCTGGATCTAGAAATCTTACTATTAATTCTGAAACCTTCGGGAGACTACATTCCAGATGAAAAATAATTGTTTCATGTTTAATTAGCAAGTATCTATTTTTCCTAAAATTGCAAGGTAGGCTAGTTATTTTTTTTATCACAAATTGAGAGATATTGTTGACAGATGATTGGCATGTAAAACAAGATGCATTTTAAACTGATATACTATGGCTACCAATTCAATTCGCATAAAGAGCAAAGAACATTTTTAGGATGCATTTAATAAGAATAGTTTCAGAAATGTCAGCAGTCTCAGTATTCCTTATCATGAAATATAAAGAATCTTATCTGAGGACTTAATTCTCAGAAAATAAAACTTTATAAATAGTTTTCTAAATATATAAGTGGGGAAAATCTATCTTTTTAGTTTCTTTGTTTTTACAAGGATCAAAGAGCTTTTCTTAGTCTTTTCAATCTTCCATATAAGTCTTAGTCTTTCTTCAAACAAAATGGGAACTTGATTTAGTAATTCAACGGGCAACTTAGAAATATCCGGGTTTTAATTAGATTCAGTACATCTAATTTTTTTCTTACTTAGAGACAGATCACTTCTATCTAGCTTTTTCGCAGTCATATATATCATTTGATTTTCACAAAACACTTAAGTGGGATTCACCAAAGTAATAATATATTTTAATGGAATATACAACAGAATCAACGTAATACAATATAAGAATTCCTTTATTTATTACTTTCTTAAAAATAAAAATTCTGAAACAATAAGAATTCTGGATTTTCATAATAATTTCTAATAATAAGAAATAAGATTCTGTTCTTTCCCTAGTAAAAACAGTACATAAAAGCATTCTTAAAATATTTGCTCTACAGTGAGTGCAAAAAGTATTCGCACAGTACGACAATTGATTTAACAGATCCGTTCATAAAAATTATAAACATACATTTCATTTTAATTAATAATAAATACATAATAGAACATATTTTCACTAGTTTCATGTGAAATTTAAACAAAAATAATTTTATACATGGATAAATATTTACAAAACTGTAACAATCTAACATCCTGTGGTGTAAAAAGTATTCGTTTACTAAAAGAAATGCAAATTCTTTTAGTTATATTTTGTGATTGGTTTAGCCATTAAGATGTAGTTAATTGACGTCATCTTGTAAATTACTTAAAAGGTTCTTCAGTGGAATTTTAATGTAGTGAGAAACTAGAAATTCTGTAATGGGTCGTAAAAGTAAAGACAAGTGTTTCCGAAGAGAACTGATTTTAAAGCTCCGTAAAAATGGTAAATCGTACAACAAGATTTCTGATCTGATTGGTAGACCCCGTTCAACTGTGCAGTTAATCATAAAAAAGTTTGCTGCCACTCTAACGGTTCAAAACAGTTCTCGTACTGGGCGACCATGTCTATTGACATCATCTGACAGACTGTTTCTGGTACATTCATTAAAGAAGGATCCCAAAATAAGTGCTCCTACATCAACATCAGAACTAAAGAACATGAGAACAGCAGTCTCCGTAAGTACTGTTCGAAATGCATGCAGAAAAGAAGGTTTCCATGGCCGTGTTGCGAGACGAAAATTCTTTGTCAGTGAGAAGAATCGGAAGCTGCGATTGTCTTTCGCCAAGCAATACGTTATGGAAGTCCCGATTTCTGGAAAAAGATTATCTTTACAGATGAAAGTAAATACAACATAGTTGGATCGGACGGGAGACGAATAGTATGGAGAAAGCGCAATACAGAAATGCATCCTAAGAATTTAATGCCAACAGTGAAACATGGGAGTGGAAGTCTACTTGTTTGGTGGTGCACGAGTGCTTCTGGGGTGGGCAAATTAGTCTTTATTAAAGGCATTATGAATCATCAACTTTATATTGACATTTTAAACAATAATTTAGGACCTAGTGCAACAAAAATGGGCTTGAATGGTGATTATGTTTTCATGCATGATAACGACCCGAAGCACACAGCCCTAAACACAAAGCTCTGGATACTATATAATATCCCGAAGATTATGAAATTTCC
The DNA here is from genome assembly GCA_037975125.1 of Latrodectus hesperus. Classification (NCBI taxonomy): domain Eukaryota; kingdom Metazoa; phylum Arthropoda; class Arachnida; order Araneae; family Theridiidae; genus Latrodectus; species Latrodectus hesperus. The sequence continues at coordinate 30,862,685 of CM075857.1, read as the reverse complement.
TCCTCAACCCCATCGAGAATTTATGAAACGTTCTTGATAAAAATATTAGATCCAGATATATTTCTAATAAAAATGATTTGGAATCGGCTCTTAATCAAGAATCGGACGCCATATCTAGCTCAATAACAGCAAAATTGGTGGAATCGATACCAAAGAGACTCAAGGCAGTTATTGGAACTAAAGGATAACCTACAAGGTATTAGCTGTAATATTATGATTGTATTGGTCAATATATGCCTGATGTACGAATACTTTTTACACCACAAGATGTTGGATTGTTTCAGTTTTGTAAATATTTATTCATGTATAAAATTATTTTTGTGTAAATTTCACATGAAACTAGTGAAAATATGTTCTATTATACATTTGTAATTAATTAAAATGGAATTTGTTAATAATTTTTATGAATGGATCTCTTTTAAATCAATTGTCGTACTGTACACACACACACACACAAATACTTTTTACACTCACTGTATATAACTTTTATTTTTCTTAATAAAATATCCTAATCCTTTTCCGAATTTGTAAAAATGATTGAACTCACAATTTATAGAACTCTAAATTCAAAAGAATATCGAAGCTATTTTAATGACACATTTTAAAAAACTAATGATGAAAATATGAATTATATAAAACTTATTTTCTTTATTACCTTTTCTAAACAATAATAGGTTTAAAAACTATGCACAATTAAAAATTTACCTGACATAAATGATTTTATGCATATTAATTTAAACTCATATGATTCAAAATATCACTTTTATAGGGGGATTATTTTTGAAAATACTTTTAAATCATGCATCTAATGTAGGTATTAAAGTAGATATTATAAAACAATTAGGATTTTCTACCGGTTCATCTGTATTATATCCATGTTAATTTTATGTCTTAAACTGGAAACCAGAATAACCTAAAACTATGATTGACAATGCATTATTATTATAATGAAGCCAAAGATAACACAATACTGTACGGCAGGGAATTCTGCTTTGCGGCATCTAATTAAAATACAAAAGCCTAGTTTCTTACAATAGATTTCACTCTATTCATTAGCCCTAATCAATAGTAGTTACAAATACATGTTAATAATAATGTATATAAATAAATTATGCGAATAAATAGCAATATATTTAATTTGTAAATATTAATTTTGAAAAGAAAGCATTTTAGACTATTTTTTTAGTAATAAAAGGAAAATAACAGTTATATTCTACAATCCTAATGGTAAGTCGGGTAAATAAAATCAAACCACTCATAAATATTTGAGATTATAATAAAAACTTTACTTCAAGAGGCACTCCAAGAATTATTTTCTTATATATTTAATACATATTATGAAATGTGAGACTTGTTAAAATCTCCTTGATAGAAATAAAAAAATATTTGCAAAAAAATATATATATATATTGTAATAAAAAAGGCAAAAGAATTTTCTGATACTCGAGTTTAAAAATCTAATTTTTCTTTTAGCCTTCAAAAAGTAAATTTAGATTGCAGCAAGAATTAAGAAGCAGCATGGTAACCATGGAAACAGCACAGAAACTTTTACTAACGTAGATCATATAAAGATATTTTGTATGTATCTCCTGAAAATTGAAAATAACTTTTCCGAAATATATTAAACAACATATCTAAGCAAAGGGATATACATTTACTTTTTTATTAATATAAAGAAAAGATAATTTCTGAAGAGAATTTAATTTAATTAAAAATAATAAAGAACTACTTCAATTAAAAATAACAAAATCAGCTTGAGAATTGTTTAAGGAAAAAGTCAACACTAACAATACACAGCAAAAGATATCTTCTCCGATAAACGAAACAATATTTACATTACAAGTCAAAAGCTTATATAAAATGTAAGCTTCAAATATATTTTATCAAGTATTAAATTTAAACTCTGAAGACAAATATTTGAATGATGAACTTATCTTCTCCATGAAGATTTGAAAATAATAAAAATTGAAAAAGTTACTGTTAAATTGAAAATAGAAGGAATGAACTATTTCTTTCGTAATTTTAAGCATTTATCAATGCAACAAATATTTGTGTAAGAAAAATAACATGTTTGGATTGTTTCTGTTGCTCTCAATTCTTATTTTATGAAATAAAGTTTCTCTTATACAACAACTCAGAATTGCGAACAAAAAGCCACGTTTGAAAATGAATGATTAGCCTCTGAGTTCCGTTTCAACAGTACGTGGGTTCGCTTCCCACTTTGGGTGTGGATGCTCTTAGTAAATGGATATTTTAAATTATACGTGTCAATCTATTTAGCCATCATAAGCAAAAAGTTAGTGTAGAGTATCATACAAGCCGAATCAAATTGCTAATAAAAGTGTCCCTCAAAAGGTATACATTTCTAATGAAAGTTTACAAGAAAGCCAAAAATTGAATATGCTTAAATAAAAGTTACGTTAGTTATACAAATTTTAGATTTCATAACTTTTTATCAGAATTAAAATCCGATGGGATTTAGATACAATCCATTTCATTCTAGTTACATCATATCCTCCTTACCAAAAATTTAACTCGAATACTTTGTCTCTCAATCGGCCGAGATGGCATCTTTACGATTAGTATACTGACCATTTCAGTAGTTCACGTTTGACCTTGTGTAACCTTGAGGTAAATACTTGCAGTGCTTCGGAATGCATTAGACTTTGTGAATAAAGTGATTGTAAAGTAAATAACCAATCAATTAGAATTCAATATCAATAATGCGCCGTTAATGAATCTCATAAACGGTAAGTGTGTATATGTAATCATTTGCGGGCCAAACTGAGCAGCTTTTACGAGCCGCAGCTTACCGAGCAGAAAACGTATTCAAGATTGCAGAGAAAACTGCACTTTGGAAAAATAATATTTACTATTATTTGTATTTGGTCATAACACTATAAGGTTGTGGGTTCGAATCCCGGCTTAACAGAAGATCCGTCATGTTCGCTAAAGGTAACTGGAAGACTTTAAAATTGGACATGGTCACAATGTCCTCCAAGTGAAATGATACCTCTGAAGGTAGCAGACCACGTACTGAGGGTCTTCTGCTTGGTCCCTGCTTCAAAATTACCAAGACTCGACCCGGTTGCTTCTACCTAACTGGTAGAGTCCAACTCAGGACTAGGTACAGGGAAACATGCAAGAGCAACAACAACGCTATCTTCAAAATGAAATATTTTGGGTAGATCACCTAAAAACAAATCGATTGATGTGTCGAATGCTAGAAAACTTTTTTTAGCTACGAAGATATTAGCTACTGAACATAAGGCTCTTTTTAGTAACGTTCACATATTTCCGATTGGCCGCATATTAAGCAAGGCGAAAACACGTTCCCTGTAGATAACAATAACAAACAATACTTTTTCAAAAAGCAAATAAGAAATATTAAATATTTTTTGTAAGGAAAATATTTTAAAATGAAAAAAGAAGTGGGAACTCGATACCATACACGTACTTTGTTGAGTACATGAACTTACTGTTATTATATTTTCTCTCAACTAGTCACAGATGACAGTTCTAAAAGTGGGGAAGAACACGAATTTGTTCTTGAAGCTAGCAGGGTTCTCGAACGGTGCTATATCGTAAAATTAATTACTGGGTAAAAGAAAAATTTACAGTGAGTTCAAATCAGCATTAATTAGTTTAATTCCAAACGCTGTTAACTTAGTATGTTTTAGCTTAGCCAGAGACCTAGATTTTGATATAAGTTTAATTCCATTCCTGCAGAATTTTTCAACTTTAACCTTGGACATTCAGCAAATATCAGGCCGTGGTAACCTAGTTGGTTCGGGTGCTCGTTCTAATTATCGAAAGGCAGTGAGTTCAAATCCCGACCAAAACAAAGATCTGCCGTGTTCGCTAACAGATGGCTGAGCCACATTAAACAGGTCGTAGTCGCAATGTTCTCCATGTGAAATGATACCTCTTGGAGAGTCAGAGCAAGTATTAAGGAGTCTTCTGCTTGATTCCTGCTTCTTAATTTCGAAGACACCATGCTTCTGCCTAACAGGTAGAACCTAATTCAGGGTTAAGTAGAGGGAAGCATGCTGGTGCAATAACATTCCGCAAATAAAATAATCTCATCTATAAAATTTATATAGATGACGACGACAACTATTATAGGTATTATCGAAAGTATAGTACTGTGTAACTAGATGAAGTTTGGTAAATATTTCGAATAAAAAAGGAAACGAAAATCTTTGAAGCTGCAATTTTGTCAAGCACTCCAAATTATTCATACTTGACAACTTTTAAATGCAATCATAAATAATGGAACTCGTGAATAAAATGAAACATGCGAGCATCATTTTTTTTAAATCATAAAATGGTTATTTTTTCATTCCGGTTAAGATCATAAATACGCCCCTTTATTGCAATTCTCATTGATTTAAAATATCCATGACGTCAGATTACATTTCACCTACGTCACATCGTGCTAAGACTGCGTCGTAAATCCGACTTGTTGACGAATTTGAGCCTGCCATCAAATCGCATTTTTCGAGCGGCAGCAAACAAGGCGAAATCTAAGTGACACCATCGAATATCTGAGTGTGGTCGGCGATGAGATAAAATTCATTCACGATTCCTACCAATAATAAAGAAGTATTTTTTAATTATATTTTTCCATTTTTTTTCATCATTTAACTATATTTTTTAAATATATTTTAATTATATTTTTAATTATATTTTTAAAATTATATAATAATATAATACAATTTTAATTATATTATATTAGTATTTTTTAATTAGTAAAAGTTTCCAAAATCATTACAATTACTTGTTCTAAATAAGGAATTTTAAAATTTTCAAATCTTTAGAGGTATTGATTCCAAAATTGAGCACGTTGAAAATAGAACAGAAGAAAAAGCAAAAGGAAAAAGATAAAACAAGCTCTTGAAGATTAATTTAAATCGGCAAGGATAATTTCATTTTTTTAAAGAAAACTTGTGTTGCTTTTTTCTTTGCATATTACAGTAAAGCTTTAATTACGACTTTTTATCAGTTAATAATCACCAAAATTCTTTAAAATATTGAGATAATTAACTTTATTTAAATATTACAACACATTATTTTTTTCAAAATTATGCAACACTTAATGGGCGTAAGATTCAGATTGTTACAGCGAGTCTCTTTAAATAATAGTTAGTCAGCTTTAGATAACAATCAGAATTATACAAGTTCTTCCAGAATACTTTCATTAAAAATACCCTTTCTGATTGGAATATAGACTACTCTTGTTTTTGCAAGAACAGCACTCACTCAGATACTACTATCTAAATGAAACATTAATTAGTTTCCTACATCTTATAGATATTGGTCTTTATTCTAAGCCTCAATCCAATGCAGAATTAATCAATAAACTAAGTCTCATCGTTCTGCTTCATTTGCTGAATATTTTGATGAAATAGAATACTTAATCCTGATGAAGTTAAACAATACATTTATGAGAATATATGTGTGTTGCTTTTTTTTAAAAAAAACCAAAGTGTATTGGTAGAAATTTCATTCCATGTTGACAATGGGCAAATTTCGTTTTACCTTTTAGAAGTTCAATTAGCTCACACTTGAAGTCAATTATCTAAAAAAGCTTAACATTAGATATTTTGTTGTATTTACAACAATAGATTAAGAGAAAACTGTTGATTAATTAGTAAATATTTATTTTTTGGTGAAACTCATTTAATCAAAAAAATAACCAAAATTATTAAACGAGTGCAGTAAGATTTTAGATATCATCAATTAGTCAAAATTCAATCTCATCAAAACAACTATAATTTTAAACATATGAATATACAATGGTTGGATTATTGTGTTTTGTGGCACAAGGTCCAAAGTAAGACAGGTTGCGCCAAGGACATATAATAAGATCTATACATGTGTGTGTTGGTCCTTTTCTTTTCACACCATATTAATAGATGGATACAAGTAACTATAACTATTGATAATCCTTTCAATACTGCACTTCAACAATTCGTCGAATCTCACATCGATTTGCATGTTTGTAGTACTTTGGAATCCACTTTAAAAAGGTCACAAATCAAATCATCCCTTGTGCAAAAAAAATTATTTTAACATATACAATCCCAAATTGGATTAAAATAAGATCAAATGATTTTTCAATCAACTCTGCAGCTGATTTAGAAAGAGAAAAAAAACATTTTAGCTTTTTCAAATTATGATTCAACAAGTTTCTTGAACAGTTTCTATAACCCTTTACAGCCCACATTATAAACTAAGGAACAATGATAATCAAACCAGAAGAACCATACTAATAGTTAATTTTCAAAAACAGTTGGAAAGAAACAAAGTTGATCTGTACTGTAATAGTAACAAAAAAGTTTAAACCACTTATGCTCAGTACAATACTGACAATGCTTATGCGCTAATACAGAAGCGAAAAATTTAATATTTACAATCATTTCTTTACCAATTAATCTACAGAAACTAATATACTAAATATATGTCCTTTCTTCTTTAATATCAAAAATATTCTCTGTATTTATAAATAAATTTATAAGTAGCAATTGAATGCTGAAGTAAACATGAACTGAATTAAAATTTTTTAGAGATAAGCGACTTTTACATAAAGAAATTTAGAAAATGTGCATAAATTCACACTTGCCTCATCCCATTTCTCACAACATTCATAAAGCATTGATTCCTAACATATCAAGTATTTCATACAGCATTCCTACCTAGCCTACCAAGTATATCATAGAGCATTCATACCTAACCTACCACAAGTATGCCATAGAGTATTCCTTCCTAGCCTATCAAGTATGTTATAGAGCATTCATACCTAATTTACCAAATATGTCATAGAGCATCTAACCGACCAAGTATGTCTTACAGCATTCATATGTAAACAATGAACAAAATAAGAAATATTTTATAATTAAGTAATGAAATCTAAAATAACTTTAGTATGAATTTTCAGCAAAAATTGCAAATTTCACCCTTTTTTTGTATATACTACATATACATAAAGGCAGACTAACCCTTCGCTGTAACAAGGCCGGCAATTTATTTGTCGTTACCCAGTGGACATCTGTGTACCAAGTCACAGAGGCAAGTAGCATTACCCACACCATACCACCACAAACACGGTATGCACAAATATATAGGGTGGTCCACATTCACACATCATCTCAGAAGAAAGGGCAGAAAAACATAGAGAAAGAGACATTCATGCCCATACTGGGATTCGATCCAGAAAATATACTACTTATACTTTATAAACAAGAGGTATTGTAAGAAATATTTAAAACAAGAAATACTTAATATTTAACATAAAAAATTAATATAATTCAAATTTAAACCAATTTTGTTAAAGTTTTAAAAAAATAACTGTTAAAACAATAATACTACATTTAGAAGTTGGTAATTTTAATAAATCTTACATTAGCAGATATTTAAAAAAGTGAATAATTTTAGAATTTATAAAGAATTATTATGAAATACATAGTCTTTTTAAGCACAAAATTAAAATATATTACTCAATATTCAGAAAATTCATATTTTTATTTTATGTAACAAAATATTCCTCTTTGAAAAAGGCACATGTTGATACATCTCTAAATAATAACTTTTACTGAACAAGTTAAACATATTTACAATGCATTATACAAAATTTACATTACACTCAAGAGAGGAAAACATATTTACAAAAAGTAATAATTTCACATAAACAAGAGGTCATTATTGTGTATTTAAAACTATAACAATATGAACAATAAGAATTGAAAAATCTTTAATTTCAAATGTATTAAGATATCTGATAATTTTATCAATGAGAACATATTTAATCTTAATAGGAATTTCCAAAATTGGAGAATAAACTATTTTGCCAGTTGCTCTTTGTATGAATATAAAAATATAAAATAATAAGAAAATATATAATAATACTTGCAAACCAAAATCTTTATTTTTTAAAATTCAAAAGCAATGAGATTACTCTTACTCCACATTGCAAATCTGACAAGAGAATGCATTAATATTAAATGGCTAATTTTTTCAAGTTTGAAGAAAAGTATATATATTTCAAAAATAAAATAGAAAAATTTCAAAATCAGTAATTTAAACTTGTAAAAAATAGCATAAAATTTTAAAATTTCATTTTTTCTTTCAATTACAAAAATTATCATAAATGTATTAATTTATCAGAAATTTTACTTCTAATGAAGGAACATGCAGAAAAACATGAAGATTAAATAACTGAAGAGCACAAAATAAACCAAAAATACAAATAATGATATTTACACAATGCAGTTCATTTAAATAAAAAAAAATAATTATATTCAGATAATAGCAAATTTAAATAATATGAGAAATTATCATTTCTTTAAATGATTCATTTTTGGCACAAATTTAATCATTATTTTATAACAAAATTATTAATTAATAGAACACACACACAGTTATTGATAAATATTTTTATGCTATTATTAATGATGCTCTCACTGCTTTAAAATGAAAACAGTTTCCACACATTTAAAAAGAATATACATCACTTTCTGTAGAGTCATATCATAAAATGAATGATTAATCTTTTAAATACAAATCACAATTTATGTTTTAACAAGATTTTTATAAGCATTTTTAAAACAAACATGTAAATGCTTCCAATATTATTTTAAAACCAAATGATTTTGTTAAATGAGTTGAAATTAATACTTTACATGGTTACAATTTCATTTTGAATCAGCTATAAATGCTCAGAATAACGATTTCACATTTTAATAACATAATATTGAAAAAAGAATGTTTCAATATAAATATTTAAATTATGATGAAACAAAGATATTGAAAAATATATAAGAAATGTATATTAGGAATTTAATTACATAAAATATTGCTTAATGAACTGATTTTTGAGGCTATAAAATGTTGTCATAAATTTCATTATTATTTTTCATTAATTTGTCATTAATTTTTTAATTATTATAAAAATTCAAATACTTTGGTAATATTTTATTTAAAAAATGTTAAATTATCAGACTATCATTTAGAAAAATTAGTGAAATGTTTTACAATCTTTCTTTATTTCATATAATTCTGATGAACTTAATAAAAATCAGTATTTCTCTGATGAAAACCTTTTTTTGACATTCATTGATTCAACTTTTTCTTCTACCTTTGACAACTTGAGTGAATAAAAATAAAAATAGCAATAAGAATATTGCTTGTTAAATAAGGAACTCTATAGAGTCGCATATTAAAATGAAATGCACATTAAAAATAACATATGGTAATGAAAAACTGTCAACAAAAAACATAATGATTATAAACATTATCACAGTAATATTGATAATTATTCCACAATAACATCCAAAATTAGTGAACAACTTTACAAATAAGTGAATCAATAAAATATTCTTAAATGTCACCAAGAAGTATTCAGACTTTCTTCTATTAGTTTATTTCTTTGAATTTTGTATTTTAATTCTTCAAGTTGTTCAAATATGTTGGACAATGATGAATGCTCTAATCCAGGAGATGTGCGGCCAACTATATTCCTCCAACTGCTTGATTCTTGAAATAAAAAAAATTCATCAAAACCATTAACTAGCATTTTTATTAACTATTAGTTTCAGTCAATAACTATATTTTTGTTATCAATGACTATTTATGTCATTTCAACATTAGAAAATTTATCAGATCAGGGTATAAATTTCACTATTATATACACATCTTTCATGATATAATTAAAATTATGATCAAATTAATTTGAATATTTTTATTTATTTAACAATTCTGTTGTCTTACAATAACTTTTATGATGAATAATTTTTACTTCTGCCACTAAGACTTTCTTATAGCTATTTCCATTAAAATTCATCAAATTCTATCAGTTTTTCATTATATGTTTTTAACAATTTCGATTAATTTAAAATTCGTAGACTACACATTTGACCCTTGAAAACATTAATTCAAAACCTTGAACTTGACAAAACCAACATATACAAATACAGTACAGTAGATTTATATACTATATTTAAAAGTAAGACTCTAAAGTAGTATCCATGCAATTAAAAAATGAACCAAAACATTTTGTGAACATTAACATAACTAATTACGAGTTTTTATATTTTTGCATAGTATTTTTTGACAATATATTTTAAATCAAATATATAAAACTTATTTACCAGAAAATCTTTTACCAATTGTTTTAGTAAATCAGATTTTGCAATTTTAAAAAGCAAAATAAAGAATACTTCTAAGTTACTTGCAGAAACCAGATAATTTTTAAAAAACTAGTAAGCTTGGTAAAAATTTTTAATTAAAACCAATTTTGGGTACCGTTTAAAGTCTTAAGAAATTAAAATCTTTTAGTTTTTCAAAATATCACAGCATCCAAAATTTTCAATAAAAATTTTAAATATTATGAACAAAAAAATTGTAAATTTTACATTGGGCTGGTTTTTAGAATTGTTTGTAACTCTACAGTTACTTTTGAAACACGAAGGCTAATACAACTGACATCTACAGTCTAAAATAAATTTTAAATTTACACCAAATATCATCAAGATAAGAATAGAATCTATAAAATTGTTGAATTAAAGCCCAGATCATAACTCAATCAGTTGCAAACAAAGAAGCAAGTTCAAAAATATATTCTATATAAAACTATGCTTGTAAATTATAATATTGCACAACAAAATTCCTTTATCTGTTCTACAGAAAATCTATGAAAAAAATCATTTTTCTCACATATACACTTAATAATAATTCCCCAATCTTCAGTGCTGCTTGAAAGTAACTTTTTAAAAAATTTTTTCCATTCCAATCACTTATTAAACAATATACTATTAATAATATTTAAATGAACTAATTTGAAACTGATATAGATATTACCGTGTAACTCTGAACAGTAATAAATGTAAGAGTATTCAAAAATTACTATTGTATTCAAAATTTGGCCAAAAATAAGTAATAAATTTAAAATTCATGTGTGACTTATTTGAATTAATTTAAAGATTTATTCATTTAATTGATGCTTTGTCACAAGTGTAAATTCTGAAGGTCAAATGTTAAAGTTTGATTGAAAAATTGCATGAAAAATACATTTTCAAATAAGCCAGTTGTGAAGCCTACTTTTCCATTGAATATAACATTAAAAAAATTATATATATATATATAATTTTTTTAATGTTATATTCAATGGAAAAGTATATATATATATATATATATATATCAAAATATATTTTATTTCAGAACTATAATAGATTACAATTTACCTTTGAATGATGATGTTTGGTATACAGGTGAGGAACTTTGAGTGTAAGCAGAATCAATATAATTCAAATTTGTGATTTTGCAATCCTGTGGTGATGAAGGCTGAGGAATATCATTCTTTGAAATTTCTTTGATCATGTAAGCACTACATTGATTATCTATATAAATAAACATCATGAATGTAAAAAGTGAAAGAAAAAAAGCAATTATCCAAGAACAAATTTTCTTGTATACATTGTTTACCTTCACTCCAATAATTACCAGAAATAGAATCATCCAGCCTTTGAGTGAATCTGTCACTCTCTTCATTTTGTTTCTTTATAGCAGCTTGTAAAGAATGCAACATATTTTTCACTTTACAAGAACTGGCATCAGGAACAACATAATCACCTTAAAATTATAAAATATGTTAGAAATACTCAAAAAATTGCAAACATTTAATCAATAAATGAAAAAACTAATTTTCCAATAATATTATAAAGTTTTAAATTAAAAAAAGCAAAAAAAAATGGTAAAGAATAATAATTTTTAAAAATCAAACAATCTATAATATATTTTACTTTTAATTTTCAAGAAATAGCACATCTTTCCTGTAACTAAATGTTTGAATTAAAATCAAACAAATTTGAAAATAAAATAATTGTTACAGTTCAACTATAGTTAAGTCAGAAAACTGTATGCCATATTTTAAAAGTTTAAAAAGTAAATATTTAATCTAAAAGCATTTACTTTTGCAAAATAATTAGAATTTTTTAAACAATTTCAAAATTTAAATAAGAGCTTTAAGAAGGAGTGTTTCTATCATAAAAGAATAAATAATACAACAAAACACTTAAATTCCTTCAGTAATAAATGTAGTGAAGAATTTTTGATATTTGGATTGGAAATTAAATTCATTAGATCCTAATATTTATTACACATAGCAATGACTATTTTTTGAAAAGCATCCGAAGATACTAATGCTCCAAAATAAAAACTGTGTTTCAAAATCAAAATAGTTCATTTATTGCACAGGTAAAGTTTCATTATCTGCAAATAAGCCAAAAATTTAATATTAAAATTCATTTTATTTTAATTAATCAAATAGAACAAGGATTTTTTTTAACTTTCTTTACAATAAATAAAATTCTCAGTGATAATAATTTATTCTTTCAAAACATTATGTAAATATATTTTAGAAATAACTTCTAAATAGAAAACAATAATTAATTTCATTGATATTTTTAAACTTGTTATATTAGCAAATCATAAGTCAAGATCAATCAAACATTAATGTGTTCTTTTCCAGCATGATTAATAAGTTCATTATTCACACTCACAAAATTTTTGGTTGCTAAAATAAAATAATATAATTTCAAAACTTGAAACATGAAATTACAATTGAATGTACAATAATAATCTAATATATATATGTAAGCAATTTGAATGAATAATGAATAATTTTATAATAAAAAAAGTATTCAAAATTTTTGTAATGGATAGAAATTTGAATTACAAAATATCATTATGAGAGTTTCATTAGAAAATTAATCTTTTCAAAAGATAAAACATTGCTAATTTCAATATATAATCTAATATGTGATCAATCTGTAATTCAATGTAATATAATCTGTGATCAATCTATAATTCAGTATAATCTAATCCGTGATCAATCTATAATTCAGTGTAATCTAATTTGTGATCAATCTTTAATTCAGTGTAATCAAATCAGGGAATCAATTGGTAATCTAATTCACAAATTATTTCTATTAATTCCTTTATTAGATGTGTGAGATATGTATGTATTTATAGCAATAATAAAATAAGCTAATACGAATACATTGTAGAATAAATCCAGCAGTTCATTATTACCTTTTGATCGAGAAAAGGAGAAATTTCGCAACTTATGTATAACATAATTAACACTGTTTCATGATGCAGAATTGTAATCTAATTTAGAATTATTTGCAAATGCCAACCTTTAGTCTCATAATTTTTATCCATCAATTTATGTCAATATATAATTTTAAATATGTTCAAATTCCAGATAATAATTTCCAAACAATAATTTGCTACCCATTTTTTTTACAGAACTACTACTAAGTAACTGAACATATAACAATTTAATCAGATGCAACAAAAAAATAAAAATATAAGTAATTGAATTATTGAAATAGGATTAAGATATAAATGCTTAAATAAGCATTAAAAATTTCTCTTAATGTTATATTTGTGAGGTCTATCACTGGATACATGATCTTCCAAAATTTCAATCATCTGTACTAAAATAGATATCATAACAAAAATTTCCACAACAAAAAAATCATAGGAAACTAATTTCTACTAAGAATTGAAGAAACTAAATAAGCCTAAACTATCTACACTTAAAGACCATTACAAAGTGATGCTGCATCTAATATTTTTTATTACATTTGTAGTAAAAATATTAGAAAAGATAATTTTGATGAATTAATTTTCCTGTGATTTGGTTAAATCAGGAATACTATTAATTTAAGTAATTATTTCAAAGAATTGTTTTGAATTTTTAGCAATTTATACTTTTTCTTGACAGTAAGAGAATCCTATTATCACTTCATAAATTATTATTTTCAGAATTCTCTCTCCCCCTAATTGTGTAATTTTATTTCAAGAGTGATCTATTTAACAAGTTTTACTGATTTTTGTCTTATTACAATTATTATAATATATAACAACTCATAATTATAATAAAGATCTTATTTTAATTTTTTTGATGTATTTATTTGACATTCGAATCTCAGAAGACATTTATTTTCCTAATTATAAGCACATTCAAAGAGGATATTACTACACTTGATAAAATTAAGTTTCAAGAGTATTCATAAAAGCTCATTTTTCAAATCCATTTGATAATCCTTAAAATATAAGAAAATAGTGATATTTTCAGTTTAATATTAATTATGTGTTAGCAAGCTGGACTGCAATAACATAGCTTTATTTCATAGAATCTGCAATGCCTGATTCCTTGTCCTTTTATCTTTCAATTGTAATTATCACATGTGACTGTAGTACATTTGCTTAATGATATTAATGTCTTTAATTCAAACTAACATTTTAAACTTTGATGATTGTTATCACCAATAACAATTTGCTTTACTTTTTTCATGGAAACAAATAGGTATTACATTACCTAGATATGTTCTCCCTCATACCTTAATTGACATCAAAATATTCACAATGAAGTATCATTGAAAGAGGAGAGAAGACATAACTTTATCCATATAATAACATTGGTAGCATCAACAAAAGAATGAAAATAAGCAATAGGAGAAGAATATTCAAAATCTTTGGAAATAATTTATAACCTTTAGCTTGCAAAGACTGGAATAAAGATCAAAGGCGATGTAGCTCAATAACAGAAAAAACAACTGGAAAAATAACAACCAAAGAAAGCTGAATTGCAACAAAAGAATTTTTAATATTTTATTAACAAAACACAAACTTGTACATGATTTCATGAATATCTGTTGCATAGAAAGTTAATATTAAAAAGAACATTTGTAATGAAAAATCAATAAAGCTCTTAAATATCATTTGAATTAAGCATGTTCAATTATGATATTTAACCATAGTAAAAATATGTATATATATATTTTAAAAAAATTCTACATACATGCAACTTCTCCTGAAAATTTCTGATCTTTAAATAATGTTTGATCTTTAGAAATTGGTGACAGAAAAGAAATTGTATCATCTTTTTTCTTCTTGACCTCTCTTAATTCTGACTCACATGCTTTCCTTTTGTAAACTACATAAATAAGCATTAATAAATTTAGAAAACAAAATTGAAACAAAAACAAATAAATGTATAAAATTAACATAAATTAATGACAACGTACCATATTTTTCTCGCTCTGTAAGAGATATTAAGGTATTCTGCCAATGTCTGTCAAAATTCACATCATCCAAATCCCCCTTCGTAACAAATATTTGCTTTTCTAAAATGTTCTATAAATAAAAATAAATAAATAATGGTACTCGTAATTTAAAAACAGAAGAAAAATATACAAAAATATAAATTATATTTGCTAATAGAAAAATAGTAAATAGAAGTTATGCTTAAGCTAGTACTTGATATAATTTTTTAAAAAAATTGCAATACAAAATTTACAAATCTTAATAAATATAAATTCTTTGATTCACAACAAACAAAATTCTTAGGAACAAAATTCTTTGATTATAACTAAATTCAACCATTTCAAAGGTATAAGAGACATCAATTTTAAGCACAAAATGAGTAAATATATGCCATTTGTATAGATAATTTATATCATTCCGCAATTATAAATTTTTGGAAAATTAATTAATTATTAAAATTAATTTTTCTTAGAAAATCTTTGATTTTTATCAAAGATTTTCTAAATATAAAAAATTCCTCAATGTTGCTTAATTACTTCAATGAATAAGTTGTTTGGTTTGTTACTGCACTAAGGCACTTTTGCATAATTTGGCATTAATTTATTTTTTACTCCTGCTAATTCAATTAGCATTCAGTATTTAAATGGATTCCAAAATACTAAAACATTCCCAGCTGAAGACAACAATTCAATCTGCAAATATTAACATTAAAGACTATAATGGTGAACATTTAGTTTTCTAATTAAAAATGATACATTAAATTATTTCTTTCATTTATAATTTTTTAATGCATTAATTTATCATTTACAAGTTTCTAACTTCTGTATCAAGATAAGCCTTGCATTCAATTAAAGATAAGACAGTTTCTCTTTTCATTTCAAAGGTTAATCATTCAAATGCTATCATAATCTTATACTTTAATTTGATTTTATTGAAAAAAAATTGCTGGTATAAATAATAAAGGGAATATATGAGTAGAAATCTATCACTGCTTCTTTAACATGCTCATCAGCCTGAAAAGTTTAAGAACTCTCCATTTTCATTTTATAATCCATATTTTAAATAAAAGTAGAAGTATTAAAATTATATTTCCATAAAAAAATTGCCTAATAAATCTCTATTCTAATCAACACTAGTAAAAATTATACTGTTGGGATCATAGATTATAGAGTTAAATACTCAGGTACTCAACAGTATTTTGTTAAATGGCAAAAAAATTATTAATTTTCCATTTCATACAAGAGTTTACAAAATGTAATTTTTTACTCATTTTGCATTTTTTTATTTTGAAACACCTTTCAGGGAATATTATTTTTCGTTTACATGGCTTTGTCATTTTAAGCATTATAGATGGCGAATTTCATAACATTGTAAATTTAATAATATTTAACAAAGGAAAAAAATGCATGAATATATAAATAATGAAGGTCTCTTAATATGTAAATTATCATAGCAAAGAATCTGATTATTAGAAAGATACTTTTTCTTAAACATTTTACCTTCTAATTAGTCTTTTATCTATTTTGTTAATTAATGGGGAAAACATTTTGATTATTGAGAACAATTTTATAACTTCAGAATGGAACATCTGGTCAAAAAACGTGAATTTTGTTATTGTTGCACCAGCATGCTTCCCTGCATCCAACTCTGAATTGGGCTCGACCAATTAGATAGTAGCCAGGTGGAGTCTTCATGATTTTGAAACAGGGACAAACCAAAAGACACCTAATACTTGGCCTGCCACCTCCAGAGGTATCATTTCACTTGAACAACATTGCAACCATGACCTATTTAACATGTTTCACAAACACCTTCAGTGAACATGATATGTTTTACCTACTTTCAGTGAACATGACATATAGTGAGTTTGGAATGCAGTGAGTTCAAATCCTAGTTAAGTAGAGATTCAAACTCACTTCCTTTTGATAAAGTGAATGATATTATAAAGACCCAAGCCACTGTGGCCCCCAAAATGTGCGTGTCAAAAACATTAATAAAATATCAAAGAATGCAAATAATATTGAAAAATATACCTGGAACTGAATAAATTGTATTTTTGTTTTCCAGTTTTAAAAATTACCCCATACTTAAAGAAAGATAATAAAAATAACATTTTGTCTCTGAACAAACAAGATTTAAAGGATGCTAAGATTTAATTTGATAAACAATTTCTAAATTAGTTTCTTTCTTTAAAATCAATGAATAGTGACAGGCTAGATTACATAAGATTTCATTCTTTTATTATCACAGTCAATAAGGACTCTTGGAATTTCCCTAATCACAATTCATTTGTTTAGTTTTTTCCTAATAACAAATGCTTGTTTACGATACAATTTTGAATGAAATAATTTATAAATATCTCAGATTTTAAGATAATTTTTATAATAAATAATTTTAGAAATAAAGTGAAAAAATTTGTCAAAAAGTAAATGCTATTTGCAGATTACTTATTGTGTGTTTTTATGGATTTTCATACCAGTAATATAAATATGAGATCAAGAAACAACAAATGAAATTTTATTGAATAAATTTAACATAAAACAAGAAAACCAAGTCAATTTACCTTTACAGTAAAAATGCATGCTAAATTCAATTAATAAAAAATATCCGCAAAGTGCTTTTGACCAGTCTAATTCAATAAACAACTTAGTCAAAATATCTAAATAACGATTCCCTATCAAAATCAAAAAGTGAATGAGTCTAAGACAAGGAATAACTATTTAATATCAGTTTCTGACATTCAATTCAGCAATCTATGGGTTAGATCCTTATCTCAATATTTAAATGTCTAAAGTGATTCAAAATCTCTTTTAATCCATAGGCATCAGTGTGAAAAAAAATAACCACTGAATGACAAATAAACCAAGCAAAAAAAAATACAGCAATTAAATTTCAAACTAATTATAATGTAATCTAAAGTATGAAATTATATTATCATTAGATATTTCTGAGACATATTTTTTTAATGAAAATTATTTTCCACTAAAAAATTTTGCTTTATAATGAAATTTTATATAAAAAAATTAATAAGAATCTGGATTCTAATTTGTGGATTTTGCTAGGAGTCCAGTTATTGTTGTAAGCATGTACACAAAAATTTATTATCATCTATTAATGATTCATATGCTGCATAAGATTTAGTTTTACTAACTACTACAACAATATTCAACTGATTCAAACAGGTTGCATGTATTCATTCTTCTATTGCAAGTATGGAAAGTAAAAATATTATCCACAAAACAATTTCACAAAAAAAATTAACAAGAGTATTGTATATTCAATGAATACATCTCAACTGGTTTATAAATCTTGTCAAATTCCTGATTTATTTAAAACTTTAGATACATTCACATGAAAAAAAATCATAAAAGATTCCAATAAAATATATATTACGGAACAAAGACTATCTTGAAAAACCACTTATTTCTTCATTAAGTTCATAACTAACAGAAATATATGCAGAGAAATTGATCGAATTTTTGTAGATATGATTTCTTATGTAGCCTTTTCCAAAATATAATGTTTGAAATGAATAAAAAAAATTACTCAAATTTAATAGAACTTACTCATTTATCAATTTGTTAACAGAAACAGTTGTGGAATAAATACAAGAACACACTCTCTAGAGAATATCATTTGTCTAGAAAGTATGATGCAAAGGACCCACCAAATTTTTTATACCTTGTAAATTACATCATCTAAAAATTGAAAGAGAATTGTGCTGTCAAATGCAATTTTCCATCATACCTCACACATTTTCTATTAAACTAAAATATGCACTCTGCCATGGCTATTGAAGGTTTTGGAAGAAAGACTAATGTTCAGCTAAACAATTTTGAGCACTTCTGGCCTGATGTTTTGAAGAGTCCATTACCATCAGAGTAAAAATGCAACACTGCAAGTGCACTTAATTTGTTACTACAGATAAATTTCTTAAGGCTGTTTATTCATACTCGAGGAATAACAGGAAACCACTTCTATGGCATACATATGATGCAGGCAAGCCCTGGATTGTACCTTTAGGTTAACAGGTTTGAAATACTCACCCACCACCAAGTATCTCGTAATTTTGAACCAGGTGATAAAGTCACACTTGAGCTAGCACACTCCTCTCTACATCCATGCCACAAACTAGCAAACATACTTTGGACATCACATATTAACATGGACATCTCCCCAACCCTGGATACAAGCTTCAGTAACCCAGTGAAGGAGAGTATGTGGTCAATCCACTCAATCATTGCCTGCTGCAAATGATGTTTCACGTGGCTGATTACTTTCCATGACAGCTGAGCATGCCCCAAATCATGCAAGACCATATCCTTGCACAGTGCAAGTAAAGTAAAATAGATTCATGATTTGTGGGGTTCTATCCAAATTCGACATCTTCCACTGGTACATGGCATGATTTATCTGACTACATTACCCGTTTTGCAGTAGTAAAAAGAAGATTCTAGATATATTGCTTGCATTCAGAGCTTTCTTATCCAACTCTGAAAAAAATAATTTAAATTCCGGGCAGTAATGAATGGTTTCCTGGGGCCTGAGCAGCTACCAGGCATGTCGGTATGTGGTGGATCACCGAACGTTCTGTAGGAATGGTGGAACCCTGGTGTTATGCGATCCGTGCCTAGGGCTAATTGGCACCGCGGTATTGGTGTCTTAACGGAGCCTCTAGTTGCCTGGTAAACTTCTAGAGTAATTTGCCTAGCTCAGTATCTCAGGCAATGCTGGGTGGACTTATATTACCTGAGCTTATAAATTGTTATCATGTGGCTGAAAAAACACAAGAAATAACAAACCTTTCTGCATCTGCAGGTGATGCCTCTGAAGTAGACCTTGCTGAAAAAGACAAGGGAATTCAGAGGCAGTCTTGTAAAGGGGCAGTAATGAATCCTTCACTTGAGGTAGAAATGACCTATAAACCATCTTCTGGTGAAAATCAGGAAGCTAACCCTAGTATGACTGACTCTCTGACCAGATGGGACTGTTTCAGCAAGACCCTATCTGCTGGAAATGTCATACGCAAGAGGAAATGGCAGAGCATATCATTTATGAATGCGATGCTCATGCCCTACCTAGATTAACCTCTTTAGGCATCATCCATACTAGAGAGTTACACCTAGACTCCATTAAAGGGTTATCGGACTTTATTAATAAAGTGGGTGACCCGAGCAACTGGAACTAGGAAACATTGGGTTTGGAGTTAATGGTACAAAATGCTGATAAAAGCAGAGGTGCCCAATGACATACAAACCCAATTCTAAGAAGAAGAATGAATGAATGGTTTTCTAACAGGCATCCAATTATACATTTCTATCTTCTGTAATTCTCTGTCTTTGATTTGAGATAAAAATCTACTGGGAAGAGCCTATAGATGATATTTTTTCATTGGATACACAGTAGTATCAGTTCTGCCATTTAATAATTATATTTTAGGCAGAAATGGGTGGTTTTCTCACAGGCATTTAGCAATGCATACCTATCTTCTGTAATGCTCTATGCTTGGTACAAGCTAAAATCTTGTGAGAACATTAGTTGATGACTTTTGTCATTTGAAGTACAGTAGAGTCTCATTTCTATAACATAATTCATCAGAGATCAGACTGATAATGCTCTTGGAATAATCATAGAAATATCTTTTAGACAAGACTAGTAGGTTCTAATTATAAATTTTGAACACCTTTGATATATGGTTAGATTTGAGAAACTAATGAGTCTTTTCCCTGAACTTTGGCCTTTGAAATCAAACATTCAGCTAAATGAGCACCAACAATACAATAAGCTTTTTTCAAACATTGAAATATCTGTCATTTTTCCCATTTCTCTTCATTCATTGTGAAATGCACCCTTACATCTTAATTATGCATTACTTACTTTATTACTACTGTACGCATTATTAATTACTAACATTCTAATGCCCTGTGTTACAATATATGATATGTAACACAATCATATAAAAAAAATTTTCTATACTTTATCCCTAGCAAATACACAAATCTCAGAGATTTCTAATTCATCAAACAGTTTCTGTAGACATATATACTATTATTGAATGTCACAGTATAATCAAATTTCTAAAACACTGCTGACTACACATACTTTTTTAATCATTTTTAACTAAACTATTCATTTAGATTAGTCCATTGAAAGATAATTTTAGTATTTAGAAATCATAGAAATATTTAAGGCAAATGATATTTTACTATAACTTATTTGTAATAAAAATTTTGTTATAATTTAAATTAATTTTTATTTAAAATTTAATAATCTTTTTACAAAAAAATTAACACAGCTAATAAATTCAATACAAATATTAGTAGCCTAAATAAGCGATTAACTGGATTTACATATGTGGCATATTTAAAATAGAGTGTTCTAAATTTATGACCTATATTGTATGTGTTGCATGCTGCTTTAAATACAAATAATTCACATTTAGAATTAATTAATTCTAAAATAATAAAAAATGCAAATACAGAAATCAATTCTTTAAAAAATATACTAATAGTAAGAATTACATACTTCAAAACTGGAGCAATAACTGCATACTGCAAAATATGCACACTTTCCAATGATGAGAGGCCAATTAATTTCAGATTCACTTTCTATTATACTTTTAACACTGTTACAAAATAAAATAAACATGACTGATAAATATGAGAAAAAAATTACTATTAATCAAAATTAAAAAATTCAGGACAAAAAAAAGTAAACCTGTAATATAAGATATCCTTATGAGCTCCATGTACTGATCTGATACTGTTTACATACATCCAAACATCAGCTGTACTATTATGATCTCCATCAAAATATGGCAAACATAATTTCTCCATTAAGTTTTTACACTTTTCTTGAAGGCTTTTATCAATAAATTTATAATCTTAAAAAGAAAATGTACACATAACTAAAAAATATGTCAAAAATTCAAATAAAATCTTAAAATCAAAAACAATCATAAAAAAAGTTGTTTTTTAAATGCTGAAAGTTATCTAATATACTAAAAACAACTGTGAATTCTTTGATTTATAGAATATCCATGAAATATTATAAAAATAAATTTTTAAATGTTTCTAAAATTGGCTTGATTAAATAATAATTATGAAAAAAAATTCATGTTGATTAAAAACAATATTATAGATTGAATTAAATATTCAAAATATTTTGCTTTCAAGCTTTTCATTAATAAGTATATTTCATGTAGGATAAAGTTTAAAAATATCTAGCAATAAAAGGTAAATTATTCTCAATTACTTGTCATTCAAGTGTACTGACAAGAGCTTGAAAAAAAACCACAAAATCACAATATAATTATCTTATCTCAAAATAACATCTTCAAATATCTTATTATAAAAAAAGACAATCTATATTCTCCAGATCAATGTTTATTTTGTGATAAATAATCTAGTGATTTCCTTACAAACATCTTAATTAATTCTAATTTATACAATTCTAAAAAATAAATGCAGTAGTTATAATAAATATAATATAATGTATGTAAAAATTTTTAATAATTTTTTTCTGTAATTGTGGTATTTTAAATACTTTATTTTCATGTAAATTCAAAAATGCTATGGAATTACAACAGTTTTAATGTGAATTCCCAAATAACTATAACTGTTCACATAGCAATCTATATATAAATAAAGTTTTGAGATTACTTTGAATTTTTTTACTTCATAATTAATTGTAATTCACTAAATACAACTTTTTTTACTGTCCCGCTTTCAAATATGGTAACAATTGTAATTTCTTGCAAGTAGTATAAAATTATGACTATATCAAGAAAAACTCATAATAAATTAACAGCTATAATAGATACTCTAGGAAAACAAGCACCTGAAATTAACACTTCTGTCTTATTGCAAAATCTCTTCAAAAATACGATACATATTGACATTACATCAATGCATAAATTTAGAATTTGAAATAAAAATTTCAATCTTCCTTTAAAAAAAAATAAATAAATAGTCAAAATAATATATAAACGCTAATAAAGAGATAAGATTTTTACTCTTAATTATTTTATTCAAAAACATCAAAAATTACAGAAAAATTTAAAATTCTATTCAAGACAGTATTGTGAATTGATAAAACATAACAAGTGTGATAAAATAAATATATTCAAGGACATACATTAAAAAAAACCATAAGCTTATATTTGCATGAAACACATGTTCAAAATAATATGAACTAGTAATAAACAAATTACAAGTGAACTCAAGTTGTTGTGCATTAATGATTTTAGCACCTGCTTTGCATGCAAAAACACAGATTTGATATAATTTGAAAGGGGATTATTTTTATTATAAATTATGTCAACACATACACAATCTTTTTCCATGTATATATATGTATTGAATACTTTTTAATAAATCTTACCATGTTGTAACATCAAAAGTTCTTCTGGTGGCCAAAATTGTTGAATTCTCTCTAGCGCTTCTGAATCCAAGAGACTTGCTCTTGTTTGAAATACTTTATTATAAAATGTAATCATTTCATTAGGCATCTGAAAACAGTATGCAAAAATTATTCTAAGCTGAATTCAAAACTTTGTCATTGATGCAATAAATAACTATTGATAAAATAAAAGAACAGATACCATAAAATATTTTTAAAAAATTCATTTGTATCAATGTAAATAGGCATGATATAGCAGCAAGCTGATATCTATTAATCACATAACCTTAATTATAATAATACAAAAAACTCCTTCGTCAAAAAAACAAAATTTGAAAATTTTGAATGATGAAAATAAATAAGTTTAAATACAAATATAGTTATATTTAACAAGTGGTAATTGCTTTCTTGCATTAAATACTTCCCAATAATATAATCGTTAAATTAATATAAACGCACTTTAAAATAAAGATAATAATTAAAATAATGTTATATAAAAAAATACAAATAAAAGTAAAGGAAAACAGAGTCATATTCATAAATAATTTAATATTTTCTCTAAATTTGTAAAAAGCTTTTAATAATAAATGAATGGATATACAGTAGTCACTTATTTAATCAATTTAGTGTATGACATTAAACAAAATTTATAGTTAAGTTATTTAACTGTCAATATATAGCCTTCAATATTGTTATATTTCAGATTTAAATATTACCACACTAAAAGAAGCAATTGAATGAAGTTTGAAGCTAATTTTACATTAAATATTTTGTTAAAATATTTAATAATTACAATAAATCATTTAAATTAAAAATAACAATTTTCATTAAATACTTTGACTTTTCTTATAAAGAATTCATAAAGATATTTTTATGATATCTGCCAAATAGTATAAATACTATAAAAGAAGATATTATAATTCTTTTAGAAAGATTTAAATTTTGCAGGTGTACATGCAAACACACTTATTATTTAATTAAATTCATGATGGATAAAAAATTTCAACTAAAGGAGTTACTTTTAAAATGAAAAATTAATATGCTTTCTTTCCAAAATAAATTTTGTGAGCAGAAGAAATTTAAAATGTAAGAAAATATGCACATGATTGTGCTTTTTATCACTTTATGACATCAAATATGTTTCAAAAATATAAAATTATCAATGACCCATAAGCAAACAATACATAGATATACCAATAAGTAATTCTTATGATAAATAATATTGTAATACAGCAGTTATTATTTTAATTTCAACATTACAAATCATTAATAAGTGATTATCTAGACAACAGAACCAAGGAAAACATGTTACAAGCATCTAAAAATTAATACTCTACTTTAAAACAATTAATCCAGACGATAACAAAAACGGTGCAGCATTAATTTGTAAGAGCTGAAACTTGTACATGCACAGTATTTTATGTGACAAATGCAATCAATGACTTGCAGATGTTCCAGCATTGGTTGTTGGTAGTCTCCTTAATAGTCTTCATATAAGGAGGCAGTTAATGGTTGTCAATTAAAATAATTTTTGATGATGCATTTTCTAGATATTAGACAAAATAGATGTGTCATCTTTGTATAATATTTTGTAACTAAATCACCTTTGGATATTAATGCATATTTTTAAATTTGCTCATATAATGGGTGCTTGTTTGTATTTGGATAACAAACATATTTCAAAAACTTTCTTGTATGTAGCCATTTGTAACTTTCTTATGTGTACCATTATAAAAAAATTAAATCCCCTAAGCGATTAAAAAACTAATCTAAAATTTATAAGTTTTCTAAAACAAAAATCACATACAAACTACACTAAATTAGCAAAAATAAATTATTTTATATGGAAACAAATATGAACATATAGTTTTTCCAAATCACCATTTTTTTAGTTAACTAATCTTTAACACACTATCATAAAAAACTACTGGAAATAGTTTCATTGGAAAACATTTTTTGAACATTTATCAAAACTATGCAAATTATAACTCAGAACATTTCAAACAAACATTTCAAAAACAATAAAATTACAAAAACAAGTAAATTAGAAAATAAGAAAAAAACAACAAAATTCAAGCAAATTTAGTTTTCAAACATATAAGAATTTTTGTATATAAATAATAATTCTACCAACTAGTAGCATACACATACTTGCATAAGTGATTTAAACTCCTTAAGAGAAAGTTTCCAAAATAAAGTATCAAAAGCAGTAGCAAAAGTGTCTTCCAGGTAATCTTTCAAATTGTAGCAGATAATATCAGGTGGTTTCTCTTGGTTTTCAATTAACCACTTTACAGCTTTAACAAGCTACAATAAAAAAGATTAATTTCATATAATATTAATAAAACACATAATTTTTAAATACAATAAATATGTTATTGTTTAAAATGAATAATAAATTAACATATTTGATTAATTTTAAAATACTTTGAACATATTATAATTTAATGTGTGTGAATAATACATTAATATATTATTTTTCCCCTGTAATTTATATAGAAAAATTAACAAAAAATAAATTGCAATTTATTAAAAAATTTACATCAAATAAATTAACAATTATTAAGTAATATTGTAAAAAAAATTATATATAAATACAATTCAATACAAATAAAATTTGAAAGGTAAGCAACATAACTAGTACTTCCTTCAAAACTATGGAAAAGCAAAATTCAGTTACATCATTTATATCTATGAAAAATGATCTACTTTAAAAGTAATATTCTTTAAGTCAACACTTCACTTAACCCTTTCAGGCACACACTACCCTTTAAAGTTAAAATATTAACAAAAAAAATTATAGGTTGTCTATTTAGGCCTATATGAGAATACAGTGAAAATTTTGTAAAGATTGCATGCACTATTTCGATTTTGTGGGTGTTCCTTCACATGGAACACTGCGTTGCAAAGGTTGTAAAAAGCAAGCATTGCAGTGAAGCCCATATACGCAAAAATGTTTTTGCATATGAATGAAAAAACAATGCATTACACCTGTGTAGCAGATTTAGCATGGTCCAGTGTGCATCACAAGAAGGCCTGCTACTCTATACCATAAAAAGATAAAATAAAATAAAGATTTCTGTACAATTTTTTTAGTTATCTAAGTGAGGTTTTGGGGTGCATAGAGGAGCCTAGTTGAGATAAATCATCGCCATCATTTTTACTGGCATCCGACACAACATTATCAGACTGAGACTGATCAAGTAGTTTAGGAACATATTTCTCAGTATCAGTATTACTATTCATATGTTATGATTCACTAATATGTTCTGATTCAGGATTAATAATCATAATTAGATGGTAGTTCTTGTAATTAAAGATGCTTGAATTTGTTTGTATAGTTAATATCCGTGAAAATTTTCTAATGCTATTATATAACCCAAAATATATATTACTGTGATAAAAAATTATCAGAATGCTTCATTTAAAATACACAATAGATACAGGCTATAAACATATATTAAAAGTTTTTATGATTTAATCAAACATCGGGCAAGTTACTTTACATTCACACAACAAAATTTTTAATGAGATAAAATTTTCTTTTATATATAGAATAAATTATTGAATATAATTAAACAAAAACATGCTTAAATTTTTATTCAGAAATGGAATTTCTACTTCAAATACACTTGAAATCTTGTAACTTTAAAAGGTGACTGTCAAAATTTAAATTAATAGCATTTGATTAATAGAAAAAGTTCAAAGATAGTAGAAACCTGATAGATCATTTACATTGATTACTAACCAATATAATTAGATAAAACAGTTTATTAAATGGACTTCATTTGTCACTAAGAGATGTTGTTTAAATTTTATATTTGATAATTGGGAAAAAATTTTGAAAGGTAATACAGTTTTACGATGCACTGCAAGAAAAATTGTTAAAAAACCTGATGTTCTCTTTTTATAGAATAAATTAAAATAATTAAGCGTTTCATAGAATGATTTTTCAAGAGATTTCCTCTCAAAAACACATTATCGCGAATGATAAAAATATAATTTTATGATGCAGAAAGGATTATCACAAACTAATGACAAATATTTGAAAAGCAAAGCAAGATCAAAAAATTGCTGTCAAAAAAACATTCAAAACAAGGTAATGTTAATTGTTCTTTTTTATTGTTGTGCATTATTAGTTAATATTAAATAAGCAACATGTTTCAGGTTTATATTAAGTTTATTATTTAGACATTCACCATAACTAAATGCAGAATTGTAGAAAAGATTTGAGTCAGATGATATATAACTCATTAGTCATATTATTTCAAATGTACTTGGAATGTTTAAAAAGGCATTAAAGACAACTGTCATAAGTAATATTTGATTTGCTTAATATATCAAAATATAAAATATTGTATCAAAGTATAATTCACAAATATCAAAATGTATTATATTCAGTTTCAGGGTTCCCATATTTGATTTTATTTGTTATTATTTAAATTTTTCTTGTCTTCATGGCAGCAAATCATTTCAAAGTCATTATGCCTAGCAAACACGCAAATCATTTCAAAGTCAATACTAAAAGATGTTTCGAGTAATAGAAAAAATACTGGTAGATCTTATTAATCGCAGAAAATTAAAGATATGAATTTTAACCACAGAATAGATAGTTTTTAATTTTTGACAAAATTCATTGCACTTTTTGATTACAGAAGAATTAAAAGTTTTTATCTATCAGATATATGATATGTAACTAAAATAAATTATATTAGTTCGTATTTCTAAAATAGTACCATTAATAATTTTTAGGTACTATTTTTAGGTATTAATAATTTTTCATCACATTTATAATTTTTAGTGCTATGTGTTAATTTCAAGCTAAAGTGAGAGAATTTTAATTACTTGTGATTAAATTATCTGTATGAATGTAAAATATTATTTGAAGTACTAAGATACAGCAGTATTAAAGTATGAAATGATAAAAAATATGAGTTAATAAAACGCAAATATTTATTTTCTTCAAAAAAGTGAAATTTTTGATTAAAGAAGTGTACTTTGAACTGTAATGGTCAATATATAAATATATATTGGCCACTATAAATCAAATTATATATATATATTTAAAAAAATAGTATCTATAATTAATATATACCTAAAATATAAAAAAGAAAATGAAAAATATAGCACTAATTTTCCTCAGTTTCAAATCTTAAACAAGTACATTCAGCATTCACATAAAAATACAAATAATTTTCATATTCTTGATATTTAAAAAAGTAAAATTTTTAGCATTCTCATTAAAAAATTATAAAAAATGAATTTGATATAAGTGTTAACTTACTTCTATTGTATTTTCTAAAGAGTTATATATTTTAGATATTTTAATCATTTTAATGATGGAGAAATCTTGACCTAATTGTAGTCTTTCATCTAAATAAGCTGATAATTGATTTACAATATTATGTTTTTGAGAAGATTCCAGCAGGATAGTAAATAATGGAAATGGATTTGGAAGATTTCGTTCATCAAATATTTTGCTCATCCACTGCAAAGTTGCTTCAAATTTCTGGAAGCAAATTTTGTTAATATTAAGAAATGCATCAAAAGTTCCTTAATATTGAACTATTTAATATAATAAAATAGAAAAATTCATTTATATTTTAAATTATAAGCAAATAAAAGTATCAATAAAAAAGTTTTTTGTAAAAAATATCTCTTTTTATAAAATTAGAAAAAACGATTTTGATTACAACCTGTATAAACCAAGTTAAAGCATTCTTTACTACATTATCAACAATACACCATGAAAATGTAGTAATAAATAAAAATGATTCTCTATTTAACAAAAAATTAAAAGAAATCATCAATCAATCAACTACACTTACATGCCAAAGCAAAGTTATCATGTAGCTTATAATTTTTTTGTAGCTTATAATTTTCAAGAAAAATATTAATCTCATGATAAAACTATTATTTTAATACTATATTTTATCTAATCACTTTTATTTTTTAATTTTATATTATTTTGTTTCTATACTTTTTCATCTAATAAAATTTTCATTTACCTCAGGACTTGCAAATCTACTCGGACAACATAAAATTACTGCAGATACACCATGAAGAAATTCATCAATAATATCGTCAGATGATTCCATTGTTATACCTCGAATACAAATTAAAGTTTTTCCACCATTAAGAGTATAAAAGCTTAACAGCTAAAAGCAAAATTTATGAGATACATTAAACTAAATTAACAAAATATTCAATGAAAAATTAATAGAAAAAATAGATAATATTCAGAATTTTATGAAGGCACACATCTATTATTTTAGCAAAATTCATTTTTAAAATTTATAAAACTTTGATATATTTTACTTTTAAACACTTAAATATAATAACTTTATAATCAAACTTTTCTGAGAATATTAATCAAGAATTTAAATATTTAAGTTTAGAAGTGTAATATAGCTTTAAATAAAATGAATGTAATTCTTAAGAATGATAGAAGATAAGTTTTAGATGAAATACAAACTTACATTCTACTGAAATACAAATCAAGTTTTAATCAAATACTTTATATTTTATCTCCTAATATACCACATAACTTAATACATTCATTTATGTACAGATATGTTTAAATAAAAATAGAATTATTACAGAAAAACTTACATCTTCTTTATCTTGTTTAATAGGCAAAGATGTTAGCTTGAATTTAGAGAAGATCCATTCACGAAATATTGACAAATTATCATCAGGATAAATTGAAAATATAATACCAAGTTTAAAAAATGTATTAATTCCAGTATTCCTTAGGTAAACAGGAGGATAATTAGGATAATTTGTTACCAAAGAAAAACTTGCAGGCTCCAAGCACTCCCAACCTGGCTTTTGTCGACATTCTTTCAATTTTATATCTAAATTTTTAAACAATTTTTATTGTTAAAATTTTATAATAAAAAGATTTTAAGTAATTTAAGATTTTAATCTTAACTACACATAATGAAAATATTTCCAACTTAAATGAAATATATTTAAACATGTATACCTTCCAAATATCCAAATCAAATTCAAATTAAAATTTAAAAATTATTTATCATACCACAGAACTATTCAGACATTAAATATAAGAATCTTGTAAAATGTTAATTCATGAACAGTGATAGGGTTATGAAACTTGCTTCAGTAAAATTTTTTTTAAATATTTAAATGAACATTACAGTTTAATAATAAAGATTCAAATTCTTTAGGGTGAAAAAACAAGCTTTTTGAGAAAACAGGAATTATGTTAAATCTATTCAATAAACTTTTCTTTGATAAACACAAATTTTTTAATAAATTATAATTTTAATAAACACAAATTTTTTTAATAAATTACTTTTTTAATAAACACAAATGCAGAGAAGAAATACTAAATATATAAAAATAGATTATTTGCTTGGAGCATAAAATGTTAGTAATAATTTAAAAATATAAAATAACATTTTATTACACAGTTTTTGATATAGTATAAATATAAAAGCACATTACATTCATTAAATATTGTTTAAATTGAGAAAAGTAATCAAACATTTTTCTCTAAATGGAAATTATTAATTTAAGACTTATAACAAAAAATTATATAAAAATAAAACAAAAGAAAACTTTTACATGTGTTTGTGTTACAATGCAATTGCAAGATAAAGAAAACATTGTCTGCCATGTTAAACTGAAAATGCTTAAAATAAAAAAATTTCATTTCTAACATGGTATCCAGTAATTGTTTCATTATACTTTAACTTATTAACATATATATATGCATGCATACTGTAGATTTGTACAGCATGCAAACTGTAAATGATCATTCAGATCAGCAATTACTTTTGCCGTTAAGGTCTTCCTTCTGGTGGTCTCAATCACCAACCAGATGGGTTCCCATAGTCTGCTCACTATAGAACTGACAAATTTCTCATTTTAGTTTCATTTAAAATGAAATTAAACAATTATGTACAATACACTTCAGTACATCCTGAGATAAAAAGCAACAGCCTAATACATAAAAAAATGGTAATTAGGCATTTAATTTTTACTATAAAAGTTATTGTTTACAGAAAGGCCTTTTTTATATTAAACAACCCCAGTATAAATATTAGACAAATATTTTGATTTATTAAAAAATTTATTTAAACATTTTAAAAAGAAAAAATTTAGCAACAATATTTTCAATAATGCAAAGAGATAAATAACAAGCTTTCTTCCAACTTAGTACACTTTTAACAATAATAAACTAAATGTGTTTACTCATAAAGAATTGATAAAATTCTTGTAAAGCAAAAAGAAATTGTTTACATAAGAAAACTATTCAAAGTGATATTAGGTAAAGTAATGTAAAAGGTGAATTTCTAGAGCAATATTATGAGAAATTAAGTTTATCAAATAACATAGGTTTTCAAATATTAAGATAAAAATAAAAACTAGTTTATTAAATTTAATTGTTTAATTTGACCTAGTTACAAAAATAATATTTATAAAACAATAATTTATATATGCTATATTGTTATTTCTATATTAAACATATAAAAAGTAATAGAATTAAAGAGAAAAAGTGATAATAAAAGTTTACTAACACATCTTTAACAAGAACATAATAAAAATCATTGAACTCTTATTTTAAGAAATTTGTTTCGAAAAATAAAAAATCATTCATGAATTCCAACTATCAAAGCTCCTTACTTTTATTAAAAATACCAATTTAATACATAATATTAAATATTTAAAATAATATGTAACCGTTTAATTTATTCAGCTTAGTGTTGAACAATAGCTAAAAGCTATAATGCATTACTTATTGCACTAACATTACAATAAACAAAGAACTTAATCTATTATTGGAAATGAATATGAAAAATGTGTGGTTAGTGTATTTAAATTAGTTTAGCTTTTCTTAAGAGCATATTGAAATAAACATTAAATTTTTATATGCAATTTTTACAGGTACGAATTTTATTTATATACATATTTATAAAGTAAAAACATGATTTATATTTGATAAATTAAAATAAGTACCTGCCATGCGTGAAACTTCACAATGTTTTTTATATGCTGTAAATGGACTAGTAGCCCCTGATGATACATATTCAGTATTTATTAACATAGGTATCCATGGTGACAAAGGTTCGAAATTTTCAAGTAGTTTTCTTTGTTTCTTTCTTTGACAGAACAATTTCCACCTAAACAATCAAAGTTATTTTATAGAAAATTACATTTTCTCAGACACTATGTTTGTTTTGATTAATGAAAAAACAAACTAAAGCTCTTTGCTATTTCATCAGAAAGAATGTTTTCTGGAGAATCATAAAAATCCTGCTCCAGTCATTTAAGAAATTGAATAATTTCCTATATATGTATGTAATGTATGTTATCATATCACAAATGAATTGCTTTCAAAGAGGCATATACATTACATTGTTTTTCCACATTTTTATATATATATATTTCAGAACAATTTCTAAAATGAATTTTGCAAAAATTTTACACTAAAGACAACACATTAAACTTTTAGAAATTGCCTTTCATGTTAGAATGTCAAATGTTAGAAATTACTTTCTACATGTTAAATAATATTTCCTTTACAAGTAAAATTTATAAAAATTACTTATTTTTTTATATATGTAAAAATAAAAACATTTCACACTTACACATTATTAAATTATTTGAATAAAATTATTCAGGGCAATGTATTATTTATTTACTGAATGAGGTAAAAAATCATATTATGATTTGATAAAGTCATCTATTATGCTACTGATAAAAGTGAAAAATTACATACACTTTTTTATTATTTATATTTTTCTGATATCAAACATCAATTTGTCAATGGAACTACTAAATTAATTCCTTTAATAAATTCTGTTGATGTTTTCACACATTAATTGAATTTAAAATCTGCATAAATTAATAATGTTGTATGTAATAAAATCTTGATAAATTATAATTATTATAACAAAATTTCTTTAATTGCACATGGTATAATAAATAATTCTTGCCAAAGAAAATTGAAAAATATTAAAATAACTAGGTTGGTATCACAATATCTAAAAAAAAAAATTAATTATAATTAATATCAAGCCAATCAAATAAGAGTGTATTTTAAATCCACTAAATAGAATGTGATTTGCAGGAATTGCTTACATTGGTTAACTAATGAAACACAGTAGCAATAAGAAGTTTTATTAAATTGCTTACTTGTAAATAGTTTTTAAAGAAAGATAGTGCCTAAAACTCAATAAATTGTCCTCGTATTCTTTTTTACGCTTTACTTCATCAGTCATAATCTCTTCACAAATATCTACAGATAATTCTTCAATGCACTGAGTATATATTTCATCAGAAATATCACTAACTAAAGCCTTTCTAGTTTCATTTCTAAAAAAATAAATGTTATTTCAATATGATAAAATATAAGTGATTTCTGATGGAAAAAATTTTTAGTAAATTACTGATTTTAAATAACTTAAAAATAATTATTATAAATGCTAAAGATAACTATACACATAAGTAAACTGAATATTTAACAATCCTAAGAATAAAGTTAAAGAAATGTATAATTTATTTTTGATTAATTCAAAAATTGCAAAAAAATTATTGCTTATATAAGGAAAGTATGAATAACTATCCCTGTTTAAGAAATTAAGCTTTAAATGGAAATAAATGTACTATAAACTCAAGGACTTTTTATTCGATGATTAATTACTGTAAATAACTCTTAAAAACTTATGTAACTGATTAATTCAATTCTTTCAGTACTATAACAGTACTTTTTAATACCAATTCAAAAATATCTCATTATCAGCAGTAATATCAATTGAGTTTGTTTGATATTGGGAAAATATAATTCACATTTTTTATCTAGGCAACATATGGCCAACCAATGCTTCAATAATAAATTTGAAGCATTGGTTATTAGTTGATTTTTATATTTATTGTAACAAATTCAGCCTTTTTTAACTTTTCCTATTGAAAAAGTGTATAAACAATAAGATTTTATAAAAATATAGAACAATTTTATAAAATACTGAATTAATTTGAGATTTTTTATAAGAATTTATATAATACTTAGTTAAAGATTGCCATGTATTTGCTCTTTTCTAATTATCTGTTTTTAATTGTCATAATAACTTAATGGAATTTAAATCAAGAGTTCAATACATTCTAAAACATGTATTTCAAATCCTAAAGAATTTTTAATGATCAAAATCTAGAATATATGCTGTTCCAAACAAAATTTATAAATTTCAGAGACAAAAAATATGTTATTTTAAATTTTAAAAATCTATAACTATTTAATAAAAAAAATGCACTAATATGTTATATTTTAATGAAAATTTCTTAAAACATCATTTTTACACAACTTTTTATACTTGTTAAATAAAGGAACATACTAAGCATATAAAATGCATCATTGTACAGCTTCAAAACTTTAAAATGAAAGGCTGACAATACATAAGAGTCTAGGACATATGCAGCCAATTTTCACATAAATTAAAAAACAGAATTCTAAAAAGCAGAAAATACTGCTTTTATTTGGTATTAACCCCTTAACTGTGACATATATTTCAGAAAAATGGACCAAAATGGAAAATTTTTTTGACTGTTTACTTTTATTCTTTATATTATTATAAGAGTTAGAAAATGCTTATTTATTACAAAAATAAAGTTTTAAATACAATAACTACTATATTTATAATTTTTACATACACATAAAATATTGATTACACATGTTATTCATATTGAGCAAATTAATCAAAATTTTTAAGCTAAATATAACTAGTATAATATAAAAACATAAACAATATGATTTTCAATATATAAATTTTACAAATCTCTTACAGTATGGTATATCCCATAACAAGGTACTAATCAAAAGCCTATATATTGCACTTTTTACAATAAACTCTTCTCTCATTCCTTATTCTCTTCCCTTGTTCATCGGTTTTACGACAACATATAAAAGACTGCCTGGTTGGAGTAGATTTTTTCCCCATTGATGGGATGTGTTCTGGAAAGTGTCAACCTGAGAGGCGCAATAAGCTTACACTAGGACGCCCTGGTCCTGGTAGTTGAACATTCGGTTTATTTAGTTCAACAATTTATTTTCCGAAGTTCATATTTTTCGCACCTCCTGCTGAAGTATGCAAAATAAAGGAGTTATTTATATAATGCCTGTTGTAGGAGATGGAAAAATATTTTCTAGTAATATTTTTTACCTTCTTTTCTAGCAACCGGAAAGTCTGTAAGATGTTGAACGACTTTAACATCACCTCTCATAGTGTTGTTGTAGTCATGGACTAATTTCAGAACCAAAATTGGAATTGGTAAAAAACTAGGACCACTTGTGTCATTTATTAGGAAAATAGGGAATTAATTATCCTAAATAAGAAACGAACTCAACTCCGACTTCACAAAATAGAAACATTAATTTTTCTTCTGCCCGAACTGAGTTTGGGCATCACAAATACTGCACGCAGTAATTGCCCGAACTGAATTCAGGCGACACTGGCAAGGGGTTAATAAGAAAGAATTACTTGAATTAAATTCTGCATTAATCTCACTTTTATTTATCATTTTATTTCATTATTTTTAACAGAATTTTGATCATTACTGAATTGGGAAACATTCTTTTTAGTTTATCAGAATTGCAAATTAATATATTTCTCTCATTCAGCTAAAGAATTCACTAACAATAATTTGCATATAAAGTCTATTCTAAAACTTAATTTTGTAGAAAAAATTATATTTGTCAAGTTATAATCAACTATCTTCATTTAACTAAATGTGAATATTAAATATGTCCTTTGTTTTTTCAATAACAAATTGACAGAAAATTTTGCTGTTGTCGTGTGCCAGCTAGGCTGGCATTATGGGGTGCACTGCTCTACTTTTCCAACTGAACCATAGTTAGAATACAACTTCCTCAGTACACACATTGCTACCCACTTATAGGGTAAGTAACCATTCATAACCCATTTATAGAAGGAAAGAACAAAAACAGAATAGATAGAGAGAGAAAGCACATCCATGCCTGAACTGGGATTTGAACCCAGGACCTCCCTATCTGCAGTCAGGCACGTTGACCACTAGACAAGTTAGGCAGCTATAGAAATATGTTTCAAAAGACCATATAACCATTATTTAAAACCTAACAACTGTTTCCAGTTAAGACGCACTGGAAGAAATTCCAGGAGGATTTGACTGGGTTGGTTGAGCTTGGAAACAGACCTGTTAGAGACAACTACGATCTAGAAGTTACAGCAGACCTTCTGTAAAGTAGTATTCTAGATTCTTATCATAACAATTGCCCTATTCAAACTAGGAGAGCTTAACTCCAATGTCTTTAGTGGAATGACTCTCTAGCAGCCGAAAGAGCAAATGTTAGAAAACTTTTTAATAAAGCCAAGAAAAAGGGTGAATGGGAGAACTATAAAACGGCCTTCACTAATTATAACAAACTTGTCAGGAAAAGCAAAATTAACTCCTGGAGGAGGTTCTGTGAAGAGATAGATTCTATCTCTGAAGGAGCTAGACTTCAAAAACTCCTCAAAAGGGATGAACCTACTTTGGTTGGAACCTTAAATGACGAGGAGAGTAATTTTGCTGTTTCCAGGAAAGAGGTTATAGAAATTATGACCAAAATCCACTTTCTAGGAGCTAGAGATATTTATAGCAACAAAGGGGAGCACTGCATTGGCTCTTTGCAAAGAGTCAATAGCGATCAATGGACCATCACTAAAAATATTGTTAACTACAACAATGTTAAATGGGCAATCTCTGCCTTTAAACCTCTAAAAAGCACAGGGCCTGATGGAATTATGCCCATCATGATCCAGAAGGCAGAGGAGGTCGTCATGCCAGTGCTAACTAGAATTTGCAGAACTAGATACCAAAGATATGACAAAAGACTAGGATTGTTTTCATTTCTAAACCTGGTAAGGACACCTATGACCAGGCCAAGTCTAACAGACCAATCAGTCTTTCTTCATTCTTTCTTAAAATTATGGAGAAAATCCTTGATCGGCATATTAGAGATTACTTGGGTAGTAATAGTCCCTTGCATGCTCTTCAATTTGCCTATCAACCAGGCAAATCAACTGAAACTGTTTTACATCAACTAGTTTCTAAGATTGAAACCATTCTGGATCAAAAAGATATTGCCTTGGCAACTTTCCTCGACATCCAAGGTGCTTTTGATAACACTTCCCATCTATCCATCCTCAATGCACTTAAAGGGGCAGGGATTAATCAGACCCTGTGTACTTGTATTGAGGCCTTGATTTTGGATAGATGTATACAAATGAGCATCTTCGGTGAATCATTTGAGAAAAAAAGACTACTAGAGGTTGTCCTCAAAGAGGTGTTCTCTCACCATTACTTTGGAACCTAGTTGTAAATAGCCTTATAAAAACTCTAAATGATAAGGGCTATTATACGCAAGGATATGCTGATGACATTGTCATCCTTATCCTAGGCAAAGATTTCGACATAACTTGTCATCTCATGCAGGATGCTCCTATAAGTTATGTAAGTCAGTGCTGCATGGGTAGGGACCTGATGGTTAATCCTCAGAAAACCTACCTTGTAACTTTTACACGCAAAAAGAAACGGAAAGGTTTTTTCCTACCAAGACTTTTTGATGTTGATATCAATGTGGCTTCAGAGGTGAAGTATCTGGGCATTTATTTAAACCAAAAACTCACCTGGAATAAGCACATTGATGATAAAATTAACCGAGCAAAGAAAAACATTATGATTTGCAGGCGAATGCTTGGTAAAAATTGGGGTTTACATCCAAAACTGATGTTATGGATGTACACTGCTTTTGACAGGCCCATTCTCACATATGCCTGTGTGATCTGGTGGCGTAAGGTGGAACAGAAGACTGTGATTGACAAACTGAGAGGTCTACAAAGACTGGTCTGTCTCTGCATCACGGGAGCAATGTCCACCACGCCAACCAGAGCATTGGAGGTTGTGTTGGATCTGACTCTCTTGGACATCTTTATCTGCATCACTGCAAGAATGACTGTATACAGAATGAAGCTGCAAAACCACTGGTACGACTAGCCTGTTGCCAAAGGGCACAGGGGCTTCACCAGGAAAATTCAAGATCCTACTTTCCTGATGCCCTCAGACATCATGGAAAAATCATACATGTTTGATAGGACATTTGAAATAGTTTTTCCAACTAGAGACAAATGGGATAACAACATGTTTGAAACTAAAACAGGAGATCTAATCTGGTTTACAGATGGATCACTGAAGAACAGCCTCTCAGGACTGGGAGTATGTGGCGTGTCACCAAGAACCAGCCTGTCTGTAAGCCTTGGGCGATACGCTACGGTCTTCCAGGCAGAAGTTTTGGGTATTATCCACTGTCTGCGACTAAATATGAAGAAGGGCTACTACGGTAAGCGGATTCTCATTTTTAGTGACAGTCAAGCTGCTTTAAAAGCACTTAATTCTTTCAAAATCAAATCTAAAATGATTTTGGAATATAGAAACCTTCTTACAGAACTGGCAACCAGAAACAAGGTGATCCTTGTATGAGTGCCAGGGCACAAAGGTATCAAAGGCAATGAAAGGGCTGATGAGCTTTCTAAACAAGGATCGTCTTTTGTTCCCATTGGTCCAGAACCTTTTTGTGGGATCAATTTGAAGACCGCAAAAACCAATGTTCTTAGATTGGAGAGACGGAAAATGTATGAAACTTGGCTCAACACTCCTGGTCAAATCCATGCTAAAAGTATGATCTGTGGATCATCAGCGAGAATTGCCTCTGAAATTCTTAGATGCTCTAGGCAAAAGATACATTTAATCGTAGGCTTCATAACTAAGCACTACTATTTCAGAAAACACCTCCATAAAATGGGACTGTTTCAGCAAGACCCTATCTGCAGGAAATATCATACACTAGAGGAAACGGCCAAGCATATCATTTATGAATGCGAGGCTCTTGCCCTCCCTAGATTTACTTCTTTAGGCATTATCTATACTAGAGAGTTATACCTAGACTCCATTAAAGGGTTATTGGACTTTATTAATAAAGTTGGTGACCCGAGCAACTGGAACTAGGAAACATTGGGTTTGGAGTTAATAGTACAAAATGCTGATAAAAGCAGAGGTGCCCAATGACATACAAACCCAACTCTAAGAAGAAGAAGGAACAACTGTTTTTTGCAAAAAGAGCTAATTTAAGCAAGAACTGCCTTAAAAAGGATTTTGAAACAATGCAATAAAGTTGTAATAGGAAATGAATGTACAAACTATCAAACTGAAGGCCAGAAGCTAACTATCTAGCTGCTAGTTTAGACACATAGAGGTTTACTATGCCAAGAAATTCTGGGAACTAAATCTAAGAATCTTAAAAAGGGAACTTCCTTTCACAAAAAGTAATCAGTCGCACATAATACCATGAATTATGTAAATTGAAATGATTGAGCTTTCTCACTATTTAACTTTAAAATATCTTATTCAAAAGATTTAACTATATTATAACTATAATTATTATATTTAACTAGAGGTATTATTTTATTAATCCAATCATTCAAAAATAGAAAATAAAATTTGATTATTTAATATAATTTGAAGAACATTTTCTTTAAGCAAAAGATTTTTCATAAGAACATAATCTCGAATTATAAATTAACAAATTATTTACCTAAATTTTACTAAAGTTTCTTCATCAATGGATGAATCACCCTCTCCAATCCTAAAAAGAAGTAATATGTTAGTAAAAGTAATAAAAAAATAGTAGTTTTTAAAATAATCAACATATTATCTTTCATACTTGCTTTATGCAGAAGCTGATATTTTGCATAAAGTATGAAAGATTTTTGTCTTCGACAAACATTTGTTAAAATAAGAAACATTTTGAAATGTTAAAATTAGAAAGCATAAGATCTATAGACTTTAAGACCACTTTATGATTAGTAAAACATATTTCTCAACATTATCAATTTTGAATATCAGGTTTTATCAAATATGATTATTGTTGTATCAGCACTTAATCATTCCTTATATATACATTTATAATTCAGTGAAACCCCTGTTAAAAAGAAGTTATGCCTTCAAGATAAAACAGAAAGCATTGTTTGACTCAGCTAGTAAGCCATGGACCTTGTTGCTTAAGGATACACAGTTTCCCAATTTCCCTAAAAGCTCAGCTGTGGCTCTCTTCTGCCTTACTATGGGCCATGACTGCTTCCCCACATATTTGTATAGGTTTGGACTTTGTGATTCTCCCTTATGTACTCTGTGCAGACAGCATCAAATTTTTGATGCCATTCATATTAACTCGTGCTCTGCACTTGTGTTTTTAAACTGTATAGATCAAAAATATTGGAAGGCTAGAGGAGAAATAATGGCATAATAGCTAAATTTCTGGGCATTTGTAATATGTGCATGAGTGTGATGAAATTTCATGATTTTAAAGCATATATAAAACAAAGTAATAATTATTAATGAAAAATTATAAGCCTTAAAAAACAGTAAATAATCCCATTTAAATGCCAAAAAGTATGTTTATAATAAAAAGGGATTGCTTTATTAATTAAAACATTAATTAAATCAAGTACTTGAGTCATTAAAAGGTGATATAGCAGTAATTGCAAAAAAAAACATTATAATTGATTAAAACCTAACATACAAAGTTGATATTTTGTGCGCATCATAAAATATACATTATTTTTCAAACTGAATAACTAACCAAAAATTTACAAATAGTTGCAATAAAGTCTGAAGTCTTTGATTAATAAAAAAGAAATAAAAACATTCTTTAAATGAAAAATATAACGTTATTTAATCAGACTCTTACATTTATATTACAAATATACTTTTAAAGCAAATATTAATAACAAAAATTTTTTTTAAATTTTAGCATTTTTAAATATGAATTTATAACATAAGAACAATGAAATCTTAATTCTGATGATTAATTCTTAAATTATAGAAAATACACAGAAGATATCAAAATTTTATTACTGATTAAGTTATTGCAAAAAGGATTGATTTTAAGTTATCAGAAAAATTATCTTTTAGATAACTGAACTGAGAAATTTAAGAAGCATCCTACAAATTCTATCAAAAAAAATCTTCAAGTATGAGCATGCTGAATAAATAATCAGTAAAGATCTTAAAACATACTTCTCTTCATAGTCAATTTCAGTTTCACTAATTTCATCAAAAGGAAGAATTTGTGGTGGAGGAGATTTCTTTTCTGAGGTAGTACACAGCTGATTGATATCTTCATCGTTTTTCTGCTAAAAAGAGTATTCTAATCTTTAAATATCATATCTGATTTATAAAATTAACGATTTTAAAGGACACAAAATTGTTAACGGGATTAAACAAAGTTTTCAACATCTATGAAAAAAGAATATCTCCTTTTAAGTACAAAAGAAACGAGGGTTATTATTCTTTTTGTGATTTCCTATCAGTATGATTTTTCAACAATTTTTGTTATAAAGAGCAAATATCATTAAAAAATTAAAGCTAAAAAAAGGACAATAATTGTATTAAGTATTTTTCCAATTAAACAATGTGCAGTGAGTTTAGTCACTCCACAATCACTTTTTGAACTAAAGAACTAAACTCAGTGGCATGACACACCTAATGGGCCAAGTCCTACAGTGCCCTAACTGTTTTCATGGCTATGGGCCCTGGGGTGCAAAGCATATAGCCCAATTAAATGGTCAGCTTAACACAAAACCTCAGTGTTTAGTTTCCAAGCATGCTTCGAAATCTGTTTTATCAATCCACTGTTGGGATGAAAGGTTAAATCAACCTTTCCAAGCCCAAGGATGGAAGCTCGGGCCTGAGCCTTGGGAGCACAAAGCGCTACCACTATACCACCAGTCATTTTTTAAACATGAGAGCTAATTAGACTAAAAACCAGTTTAAAGTTGATTATGGACTTTAAACACCCAAATCTGAGGCAGAATCAAACAAATGAGCTGTTGAGAAAAGGCAAGGCCTAATCATTTGGCTGCCAGCTCAGCATTTGTGCAGTGAGAGCAAGTTCACAAGTCACATTAAAACAAATTGCACAATAACAAGAATATTTTAATATGAATTACATCTAATAAATATATTTCCAATTGAATACAAAATACTACCATGAATTTTAAATATGAATTATATTAATTATGTTGATGTCCTAATTATGTGTGATCTAATGACCCGATTTCTTCTTCATAATTGTACAAATATGAAATATATATATATACACACACACACAAAATTAACTTCATACTTAACAATTGAAATAGAAATACAAACATTAATAACATCAATGAAGTACAAACAAAATTAAACTCAATTTAACAAACAGAATATAATGAATATAAAATGGAATAAAGTAACAATATAGCCTAATTCAACGGTGATTTTTTACCACATTTGCACAAAAGTATTCCATTAGCCATTAGAAAACCAATTATTAAAATTAAGCCACTGCACTTGTAATCCCATAACATTTATAATATTTCTAACTTTGCTATATATATATATATATATATATATATATATATATATATATATATATATATATATATATATATATATATATATATATATATATATATATATATATATATAATTACATATTATATGCAATAATACATTACAAAATGGTATTATAAGTGGCATGAGAAAAGTCTATTAATTTTTATGATGCCTCAACTTTGATAAGTTTGAGTAGTCTGTACTAAATAAAGACAAATTATTCATAATCTATAAATCATAAATTTTTCATGGTATAAATTTTTAACACATTTATAATTTTATATATATACACACACACACAGTACAGGATCCATTATCCGGCATCAAAAAGCGGAATGTTCTAAAAACCAGGATTTTTCAGATTGTAATTTTTTTTTCCTTTTTTTTTTAAGTTTAAAAAATATTTCCGACCTAAAACTTTGTTCTTTCTTTCTATTTGTCAGCCCATTCTATTGTAAAAAATATAATATATAACTCTATATATATATATATATATAAACAACATTCCATGAATTTTTAAAACCATGTGACGAAGCTTTGTCCCATTGTTATCTATCGCACTTCCTAGTATCCCGTACTGCATTCAGAGAAACAGAATGGAGAGTTATCCCATATTTCAAGGTCAAAGGATAGGATGACTAGCAGATTGAAAGTAATAGACCTGATTGGATTTCAACCATCCAATTGGGTTAAGCATACGA
This sequence comes from Latrodectus hesperus, assembly GCA_037975125.1. NCBI lineage: Eukaryota > Metazoa > Arthropoda > Arachnida > Araneae > Theridiidae > Latrodectus > Latrodectus hesperus. The sequence goes on along the minus strand of CM075857.1, from coordinate 30,818,994 downwards.
GGGGGAGGAGGTGGGGAGATTAAGGATTGTACATATTTTTTAGCCAAGAGGTGATTTTATGTTTGATTGGATCTATCCGTGCTTCAGTTGAGCGATTTTATTTTCAAACGTGCAAGGTTGTCTAAAAGAATAAGCAAAAACAGTGATATAGAAGAGGTGAAAACAAAACGCATTTCCCTAAGTATATTATAAAAAATTGACTTACTGAGGAAATTAGAGGAACATCAGTAAAATTCACTATGTGAACAATACGGTGTCGGAAAATCCGCAATTTATGACTTAAGAAAGCAGAAACCAACATTGTTGAAATTCTACAGCAACAGCAATTCAGCAAAACTAATGAAAGATCGTAAAACAACCAAGAAATCTAGGTTTGGTTTGGTTTGGTTTGGTTTGTTTGTCGCTCAATGGTCATTTTTTGCACACGAGGGCTAATTAGAACGGGACTTACGGCTTAAAGTGGATTCCGAACCACTACAAACATCCATGCCCAAAGTGGGATTCGAACCCACGAACCGTTGAACCGAAGGCAAGAGCGCTAACCATTCGGCTGCCAGCTCGGGCCAAGAAATCTAGATTTGGATATGGTATTAATGGAGTGGATCTGACAACAGAGGAGCAAGAAAGTTCCATTGAATCGTGCTGTTGTTATTGCTCAAACAAAAGTGTTACATGAACAGTTAGGCCTAAAAAGCGAGTGTGATTATTTTTCTGGGTGGTTCAACAAATTCAAGAAGCATCACGGATTGAGAATATTAATCATTTGCGGGGATAAAGCATCTGCGGATAATGAAAGTGCTGAATCATATTGCAAGGAATTTTCCAGTTTAATTTTTGATGGTCAGAACTCGTCACAGCTGGTGTATAATGCAGACGAAACAGGGTTATTCCGAAAATACATTGCAAGAAAAATATACGTAATGTCAGAAGAAAGTGCACCATACGGAGTTAAGGACTGCAAAGAACGTCTTACAGTTGCTGCTTGCAGTAACGTAGCAGGCACTCATAAGTGCAAATTTCTGGTTATTGGCAAAAGTGCCAAGCCTCGAGCATTAAAAAATTTAAAGATTTTGCCTACCATTTACATAAGTAATAAACATGCATGCACAACCCAAGAGCTTTTTACAGAATGGTTCAAAAAGCATTTCGTTCCAGAAGCTAAAAGTCATTGTAATGAAACAGGGCTTCCAAATAATTCGAAGATTTTGCTTCTTTTGAATAACTGTTCGGCTCATCCCTAGGCAGAAACACTTGTAAAAGACAATCTCTGACTTGTCTTTATACCACCAAATTGCACATCTTTGATCCAACCAATGGATCAGAGTATTCTAAATTTGTTCAAATGCTCATATAAAACAGCTTTCATCCGAAAATATTTAGAATTCTGCAACTCCAGATAAGGAATGATAGATTTTCAAAAAAAAAAGGTTTAAGATCAAAGATGAGCTTTGGAGTATTGATAATTCCTGAAATTCCTTAAACAAGAATAATCTGATCAATGCTTGGCATTATATCTGGCCTCTTTCAATTTTTTTTGAAGGAGAAGAAATCGACAAATTTTGTAATTTTTGCATGTCACAAGAAAAAGAAATGATCCAAGAATTGCTAGAATATGCCAAAAGCATTCTAAGAAAGGAAATAAGGAATGAAAAACTATACAAGATTCCTTAAATGCTGACATAAATGCTCTAACTGTACTTCAGTTAACTGAAGATGAGATCGTCAGTTAAGTGCTCAAAAGGAAAGATGACACCGATTCAAGTTCTGAGAATACCAATGTACAGGAAACAGAAAATCCGGAAAACATTTCCATTGACCATTGTCTAGATTGGTTTGGTTTGTTTGTCGCTCAACGGTCATTTTTTGCGCACGAGGGCTAATAAGACTGGGACTTACAGTTTAAAGTGGATTCCAAACCACTACAAACATCCATGCCTAAAGTGGGATTCGAACCCACGAATTGTTGAACCGAAAGCAAGAGCGCTAACCATTCGGCTGCCAGCTCAGCGACCGTTGTCTAGAACTAACCAAAGAACTTATAAGTGGAATGGGACAAAAATCATTTTTTAAGGAACACAATATTATCTCTCAGTATATAAAATACAAGAAACTTTATAGACAGAAAAACCAAAGCATTTAAAACAAAAAATTAGTGATACATTTGCATCAATAAGGAAAACAATCTTTATTTGCAAATTTTAGGTTATTTTATTACATATGTGTGTGCGTATTTTTCGTTAAAAATATTAACGATATTATTATTTTTCCTCCCACAAATTATTTCATGGATAGAGATGGGGTTTCATGATTTTTTGCAAATGGTTATTGAAATTTTCGTCAGTGATCTGAAAACTAGAAAATTCCAGTAACCGGAATATGCTCTGTCCTGAGGGATAATGGATGGATCCTATACTGTTTATTTATATATATATATATATATATATATATATATATATATATATATATATATATATATATATATATATATATATACACATAAGAGATATATATATAGAAGAGAATGATAATATAAATATAAATTATCATTCTTTCTTATACATCCTGAAATATTTAAATTCTAGCTCACTTATAAGAACACTCAAAATCATCTCCATAATGTCAGAAATAATTGTGTGAAAATTAAACTAAAAGGAAAACATTAAATAATTGACGTACAGATAAATTAATTTTAAGGCCCTTTAACGTATTGCAATAAAAACAATTATTAAATAATGAATTGAAGAAATGTTAAGATTTGTGCGAATGTGTGTGTGTGATAAGATTTCTGTGAACGTGAGTGCTAATTAAATTAATTCACTAAACTAACATTTATCTAGAAATAAATAATTGAAAAAATTACAAATTATGATAGTTTTAATTAGAGAATAAAAAAAATTATTTTCCTTACCTCAATTGATTTGTTAGCAGAAATAGGTGTATTAAATTTTGATAGTGATGGAACAATTGGTGATTTAGATTTTTCTAATTCCACATCAGATAGTTTCATAGATTTGGAAAAAGAATTATTTGATTTACTAGATGCTGAAGTTAACTCCACTGAAATTGTAGCAGGAGATTTAATATAATCAGTTTTTTCCAGTTGAATTGGTTTTGCAATTTTTGAGGGTGTCACAGATGTAGAATGAAGTTGATCACTCTTTTCCATAGAAGTCTGAAAGAACGAAAACGGCTTAGCAGAGTTTTCTTTGAATTCATTTGGCTGTGAACTGAAAAATTTAAAAGTGGATGATTTTTTTGCACCAGCATCAGATTTTGAAACAGATGCACTATAAGAAAATCTTTTTTGATGTTCACCATCTGAAAACAAATTTTGCGTTGGTGAAAAGAAACTGCTAAATGGGGAACTCTTCCCAGTATCTACTTCTTTAACATTCATCATTTTAGATAATATTCTTTCTCTCATTTCTTTCTCAGAGACATCAAAATCAATTTGATTACTTTGGATTCCTTTGGAAGCATGAAATTTTGAATCATCTATTCTTTCCTCAAATGGAATGCTTTGTTTAACAGTTTTTTCTTGATCAATTGTCTTTTGATTGTTGATTTCCTTCTCATTAATGGCTTCACTTTGATTATTAGTTTCATCTTGATCCATAGCTTCCTGATCACCTAAACAAAGTATAAAATCAGCATTTTATTATATTAATGTGATGATTATTTTCATACAAACTAATAAATATTAGCTTTCATGTGGATAAAAAAATAAAAAGAATAATGAAAAAAATCTCACTTTCATTTGCTTGAGTGAACTGGCCTTTAATTAGCTTCCCTTCACTATCAAAACTATCATGAGGCATATACCATGTAAGTGGATTTTCAGGTAATTTACCATTGTTAATAATCTACAATAAATAAATGGTAGTTTTTATTTTGTGTAAATACTACATTGTGAAATGTGGTAATCCAAATGAAAACTGAACTCAAAACAATTGTACTTTATTTTGAAAATTAATCAAAATAAGCTAACATGCAAACAATTAAACAATAATTTTGCAAATCAGTATGCTAAATAATTAAATATACATCTTTTATTCATTAGAATAATTAAAATTACAAATATGATCTATCTCAGATTCAAAATGTTTGGATAAAAAGAAAACATAAAAAGATACCCAAAGATAGATATAGAAAGCAAATTTTTTAATACAATTATTCAACACAATCGGATACCTTTATGTAGTATACTATAACTAAGAAAAATCCTTAATACTGTTCAATAACAAATTCAACCCTCAACTACATTATAATTTCCCACAAAGTAGAAATTATAAAAAAAAATCTACATTCACATTTTTTCACAAAATACACAGTGTATTTCATACTAATATTTTAGCTGGAAATGCTTCAACAATATAAATATATTGATAATTTTTCTTAATAAATTCAAAAATATGAATACATAATATGAAAAAAATGATTAATTGGAATGCTCTCAATATATATAAAGTCAATCAATAGAAATTGTTGATTTTTTAAATTATTCTGGTATTTCATGTTTAGAAAAAAATCATACAAACTGTCCTCAATTGTTCAATTTTATTGTTTTACTGGTGATAGAATGGTCTGAAAACCAGCACAATAGAGTTATTTTCCAAATATCCTCAAAACACTAACAAAAGTGTCATAAGAGTCCTCATATTACATTGTACTTGTCTATCCAGTCAATTGTGAAAAGTAGAAATTACAAGACTTTCAGGAAATAATATATTAATGTAATACATTCTTCTATAAAATCTTCAATTAAAAACAATAAAATTTTGCTGAAACAAAGGCTTTGGTATGGAACTTAAAGCACTATATGCCCTCATTCCAACGTTTTTGAAAATTGGACAGTTTCTCTATCATCAGTTATTATTTTTAACTTTATATAATCAAAAAGTTTAGTAACTTTTTAGAATATCAATGGTATAATGTTCAATGAAAGGACTTTTCAGATAGCTGATTTAAAGTCACAAAAGGAGAAGGAGAAATCTTCACTATCCATTTTAAAAGATGAACAAGCAGAATCATTGCTGATTCTTTAATAATAGCAGAGGTGGAGCCCAGAAAATTCTATTCCAAAAAATGAGATCATACCACTAGGCCATATTAGCCCAACTGCTACAAACTGAATCAATCACTTTCTATAAGAAATAGATGGCAAATGATTAGAGGCATATGAAAAGGCATGTAAACAAAGAAAATACTAAAAAGAGATTCAAATAAAAACATATAATTTTAATTTAATATGAACTGAAAACCTAATTCATTCTCAATCAAAAATCTAATAAACTCACACAATTAAATATATATTAAGCCTTCGGCAAACCATGGCCAAAATTTAAAAATATTTCATATTAGAAAATATATTTCATGACACAGGTACACATGATACCTAAGTACAATACGTATACTTTATCATAAAAATAATCATAAAGCATTTACCTCACCAAGACCTGTAGTAAGTTTTTTACTAACAAGTTTTGTAGATCTGGCAACAGGAAAAGCAGATGAAGGTTTCGAGAATACTTGTCTTTCTATTGTTACATATTCATTATCAGTGGTTAAGCCATGCCATTTACAAAATTCAGCTGCTTCTGAGTCATTTTCAAATTTTAGATCTCTGACCAAATTGGATAATGGATACTAAATATATAAAGTTGTATTTAACTGTAAGTTTATAATAATAAATAATATAAAAGTTAAAATGAAAAGCAATGAATTCAGAGTTTGAAAAAGTAAAGTTATATTAGCACATAGCAAATTCATGATAAAATATTTCAAAAATGGTTTATAAATGAGATAAATTTAAATATTCAAATAACTAACTTATATAGTAAACATTGATAAAATAATTAGCTTTAAAACAAAACACTTAACAATAAAACTAATTAATTTATGTACAAAATTGATTGATGAAAGCCATAAAATTTTAAATTAGTAAAATTAATATGTATTAAATACATATAATCAAATCTTTGTTAATTTTGGACATAATATCATATGAGAAATGATTTTTTTTATACTTATATACATTTTAAAATGTTTACACAAACTATTTAATAAAAATACATTACATATTAATGCATACTAAATACAATATATATTATATGTAATTAACATAATGACCAGAGGGTGTGACTCGTCCCAATGTAGCCAAAGTTATCGTTAAAACGCGACTAAAATAGGTGTCTAGTGTCTGAGGGGATAGCAGTGTACCCTGCCCCTGGCGATATTAGGGAACTGGTCCTCCAGGTTGAGAGTTGGGGGTGGGGTTAACTCCCCTACCTTGTAAAAACTCTATGGTTTCAAAATCTGAACAATAACCTGTGAATAACTTGTAGACTATGTACAAGGAGCCAGACATTGAACATCATATTAAAATAGGCCATCTTCATTGGATTGGGCATGTTATCAGAATGAAAAACATTAAAATCCATGACAAAATTTTCTTAGCAAAACCCATCAGCACAAGAAGAGGAGGAAGACCCAAGCTGAGATGGGTAGATGCAGTCGAGGAAGACTGTAGGGTCCTTGGGACTGGAAATTGGAGAAGTTTGGCTGCAAGCAGAAGTGGCTGGAAGAAACTTGTTCAAAAGGCCTTGCCCCATCCTGAGAGAGCATGCCATAAAAGATGATGATGAATTAACATAAATTTATGCTAAATACATATCAAAATAAACACACACACACACTTCTGTCTCTCTCTCTCTCTTTGTTAATCATAAAATTATTTTGGTATTGGTATCAAAGTGAAAGTTATTAATTGTATACTTTATTAAATTATAAATTAGTAAAAGATAAAAAAAATTATAAGTAAAATTGATTTATATTAAATATACATACAATCAAAATTTCTTTTCGTTAAATTTCGCAAATATTAAATAAAAAATTTTATACTTTAAAATGTTCGTATAAAATAGTTAAAATAATTTTATAAAATAAAATTGTCTCATAAATTTACAAATTATCTATTAACTTGATTCAGAAGTATAAGACTACAAAAGTGTTGGCGATAATTGCGAAAAATATTTGTGAAATTAAAATATAGAATCTGCAATATATTAAGTATGTTTACAAATTTCAAGAAAGACTTCTAAAAAATTAATAGATTTTAATAATATAATTTTTAGTATTACACTTGGCATTATAATAAAAGATGACAAATAGAGGATTACATTGAAAAGTTTAATTTATCTCTTAAGATTTTTTTCACATAATGCATTAATTTCAATAATTAAAAAGCTGTTAAAAATATGTAATAGCATAAAAATAATGAAAATCGATTAAGTTTAACTTTAAAAGAAAAGCTGAAAGATTATTTGCTTGTACAAGCTGGCAGATAATTGTGCTTAACAATTAAAAATATCATTAATTGTTAAGATGGAAAAAATTACAAACTAGACAAGTAATTAAAAAAACTGCAAAGTTTCCATTCCCAAAAATTTAACAAGAACTTTTCTTTAATTTTTAACAAGTAAATTAGAACATTTTTAAGTGTCATATTTTACTAGAATAGAAAAACTGTACAATTTATTAGAATATTGTAATGATGTAATAGTAGAAAATTATTTGCAGTAATTCGTTGAGTAGATTTCTTGATTTGCAATAAATTATAGCTGCAATTCTTTTTTACTTGTAATGGTTTTTAGTATCAAAAAAACTTAAAAAATATCCACTTGAAGTTCAAATTTCTCAAATTGTAGCAGTTTCTCTAGGAGTTGGGAAGAATAATTCTAACTTTGAATATGAATTACATTATTTCCACACAAGTTAGAATTATTCTTTATGGAATTAATTTACATTAATAAAAAGGATTAACTTGAGAAAATATACAAAGAAAAATTTTAATTCACCATTTATTTTATTTCAATATAGCAATTTTATTCTCACATTTTGCTGTATAAAAATTAGATTTAGCAAAGTAGAAGAAGTCTTAGTATTTTATACAAGATTCTGTAAAGAGTCTTCATATTTTGTTGATCTAGGACATTAAGCAACTTACACTTTTTGTTCAAAGCAAAATTTACAAATCCTTTTTCTCCTTCTTACTTCTTATACATATTGCAGAAATAATAGCCCTGATCTCTTTGTTTTTAAACTTTTTAATCAAATATCTGCTCATTTGAAAATAAACTTTTTAAATAAATTTTTTAATCAATTTCAAGACAAAACAACTGTATTTTTATTTTTAACAGTAAGTTTTTTAAAAACATTTGAAAAGTCTTTTTGCAAAAGAAAAAAGTTTTACTTTAAAAAAACATTTACAAAATGTGACTTGTTAAAAAAATACTTACCGACATAGAATAATTTGGTATGGAATAAGCACGTATGATTACTTGCACAGCCCGAATTCGAGCTTCATGAATATATCGATGTAAAATGCAGCTATTGAGATAAGAAGCTTTCTCCATAAGTTTGAAAAACTTGACATAATTATTACTTTCAAAAGCTAATGCTGCTTCAAAAGCAAACTTTACATAAGGTGACTTTAAAATGCTCTTCTGAATATCTTTCACGAGCCTAAAAATGGGATAATAAAATATTAAATTTAAGGTTTAAATTATGTGAAAAATTTACTTAGAAATTTATTGTAAATTACAAATTAAAATAAAATAATGTAAAATATTTGTAAACATAATACAAATCAAAAATGCCAGTCACTTATACACATTAATTTGCAAGTGATAATAGGATAATATAGTCATACTAATAACTGTAAAAAAATTTAATTATTTATTTTGCAGTTATTAGTACGGCTAAATTATCCTATAATTTCTAGTATAATTTTATAGTAGTAGTATAACTTCTTTGATCATAAATAATATTTGGCCTATCAATTAAATATCAAAATATACTTTCTAACACTCAAAACTGAAAATAAATAACAAATATTATATAATTTATATTTATAAAAAAAGAATTATTTATCAGAGCCAATACATTAAATTTTAATAAGTTATATTAATTTTAGCATTCAATATCATCGTTAGTATTATAAGCAAAATAAAAGTAGAAAAAATCTAAATGTTTGAAAATTTTACACATTTGTGAAAAATAAAATTACTTAGGCATTAATATTTATACGCCAAAATTGTGAAGCTTAATTTTCTATTTCCCTCAATTAAAAACTCAATAGTTTTTAATGCATATTATTCCTCAACAGGAATCACTTTCATTGATTACTTTAAAGCCTAACTTTAAAAAACTCTTCATGCAAGAGTCAAATTGATTAAAAAGCCATTTACTCTAGTCTCTTGCAACATTAAGACAAAAGAACTGAGCAATTTTACAGATAGCTACTATTATTATATAATTTTACTAATTTGGAACAATAAAAACGATTATCTAATATTTACTTTTTAACAAATTTTTATAAATAATACAATATTTTATCATAATCATCAATATAATGAATCATTTTATAATCGATTTTCTAAAATTTTGTTATTTTTATTTATTAAACTATATAGTTAAAATATTATCTCTTTCAATCAAATTAATCAATAATAAAACAACACACAGAATCAAAAAGCAGTAATTTTTATAATTACTAATTTCAACTTATATCAAAACATTGTAAATCAAATGTATTTAAAAGAAATTTGCTATAGATAAAAGGATTTTCTGTAAAGAAATATTTTTCAAAGCAACGTCATAAAATTAATTTTTATTTACTATTCAAACACACATAAAAATAATAAATTTAACCAATCACACCTTCTAAAATGTTAATTTACTAAGTATTGAAACATTTTTAAAGTAAATACAGTGGAAACTAAAAAATTCAGATACTTATACAACTGTCATTAATTGCAAAAAAACTTCTTTCATGTTACTTATTTATAATGCAGAGTCACTGTTAAGGCAAAAAAATAAGATAAATAAAAGCACTGAATACAAAGTTAAATACTTCAAAGAAATTATGTGTAGAAACAAAAGTATACTGTAAAATTAACACAAAATAATGAAAATAGAAAAAAATATCCATATTATAAGCAAGCAACACACACATTCAAAAAAGTTATTTTAGATCTACTGTTACAAATAACTTATTCAAATCACTTCACAATCATTGAAGAACAATCAATAAGAAAACTTTAAATTACACAAAAATCTCTTTTCATTCACAATAAAATTCTAACATAAAAATAATTTTCAAAAAAACTAAGCCAGACTTTCTAGAAGTAAAATTAATAATTTTGCTTTTATTTAAGCTTCAAGAATGCTCAGGTAATGATTAAAAATCTTTCAACTGAAAATTTATTTCTTAAATGCAAAATTATTAAGAATTTGAATCTTTGATTACACTACAATACTTTAAACTTTGATTGCATTACAATTTTAAAGCCATTAAATAATTAAGCTCATTTTTAAATAATTATTTAATAGCTCAAAATTTTTAAGCATTTCTTTCTCTTTCTCAACTGACAAATTTCCAGATCTTTAAAATTATGTTTATTCACTTTTATTTTAACAAGTAAAAATAAAATAAACAAAGCAAAATATTTAAAAGTATAAAGATTTCTTATTAATTACTATCCTATTTAGTAAATATAATGATCAAAATTCTCAAAAATTTTAATTTTACAAGTAGAATCTAGAAAAGTTTCTCTTTCTCTCTGCTTGCATTTCAAAAGATATATGGAAATATTATTTATTTTTGTTAATTTATATTTTAGCACATGCATAATAATCATTAACAATACAATATGTATATTAAATATAATAATAAACTTAATATTGTTTAAATATAATAATTAATGTAATTACATTTAAAAACATGACAACTTTTTCATAAAGAATGAAAACTTTAATTACTTGTTAAAGAAAAATATTTTGTATCATTTAATAACTAACATTTAAAACTGCCTTATTTTGTTAAATAGCAAATTTATGATTCGGATAAATTTAGTAAAATTGTTTTTCTAAAACAATTCATTTAATACATGGCAAAAATATTATTTAAAAGTTTACCAGATATTTCAATCTATAAATTAAATTTTATTAAAAACAAATATTCACTTTTAAAGTAAAGATGCAATGAACTAATTAGCTAATAACAATTGAAGCAAAATGTATTACAAGTACTTTTTGCATTTGTACACAAATCAGTTTCTTGTTCAGTTAAGCCTAAAAAATAATTTCAACAGCAAAAATATTTCCAAGAGACATTTATGTAACAACCTAAAAATATCACATAATAATCACTACAGTATTTACTTAAGAACAAATTAAATGGATGCAAATAAATTTCAGAATCTAATACATAAGCCAAATTTGCTTGGATAGCAAAATTGAGATTTAAAAAAAGTTTCTTTTCTAAACAAAAACAATCTTTAATTGATATATGATGATTTGAAATTATATATAAAGTTAGTAAGAATTATCAGCCTAATCAGCAAATAACCAAAATATTATGTGACAGATCTGTGACTCAATGTCTGAAGCAAGATATTGTGAGTAAAATAAACTATATCAAAGCATAAGTTTAAGGAATTTTAAATATTTCAGTTGAGATCCAAATGACATTTAATTAACTGACCATTAATTTGGCAGACCGATTCAGTGCAAGTGATACTGCACTAACTGCTCAAAAACTAGTGATTTTTGTCACCATCCTTCAAGAGACCACAAGCATTCAACTTTAGAAAATAATTCGTATATTTTAAAATGTATAATAACTTTTTGTTACAGTTTAAATTAAAAAGTGTTATGAGTCACTCTTAAGTCCATTTAAGCTTTGAAAATCCATTTAAATACATTCTTGTTCACTGGCATTACAACCTATTACAAGCCAAGGTTATCTCGTTGATTCTTATGAACCCAACATGACACCATGCAATGGCCCTATTGTCCGTAAGTCCATTTCTGCTTCATCCAAATATCTGGTCATGGGTCTTTTTTTCATTGTTTCCCTCACCCATAAAAAATTAAAAAGGTGACCTTTTATGGAAAATGTATCACATATAAAATATGTGCTTTAAGAAGTAAGATGCTTTTGCCACCTTAAGATGTCTGTTTGCCATACTTTTTACATACTATATTATGGGGGATTTTTCAAATGTTTTGGAAAATTCATCAAATCAGGTCCAAAAATCTTCTATTTTTCTTTCAAAGATCAACAAATGATCTTCTGCTACTCTTATAAATATACAAGAAAGATAAGACTTAAAAATAAAAAACTTTTTTTTAAATTTTATTTATTGAAAAGTAGAAATAAAATTTAAATGAAGGTAAGATTTCATAGATAAATATTTTAGATTTTACTAAAAAATTGCTGCAAAAGATGTTAGAATAAAAAATCTAAATCATTATCATTTACAAATAGTAAAGTAATTGAAATAACTTATTTACTTGAAAGCATTTTTAAAAGTCTAAACAACCAATTGATTACAAACAAGCTTTGACTGAAGCATAAAAAAAGCATTATGTTAGTTACAAATTACAGCATTTATTACAAAGTCAGTAAGGATCTTTTGGGTGCTATGATATCATAAATTAAATCACACATTTAGAGCACACAAATTAACATTTTTTTTTATTTAAAATAGTACTTCTGAAAGTAAATCTATGACACCACATTATTATTATTAATATGTTAATGTAAAGATATTTAAGTTTTGTTTCAAATGGATTTTTTTGAATCCCCAATGAAATTAATGTAAATAAATCTTGAATGACAAATTTATAATATCAAAACTATGCTAGCAGTGAAATAGCATTCAAAAGATTTAAAATTATGGATGTAATAATCAATTTTTTAATTTCTTGTAAACTAGATTTACAAGAAATTAAAAAATTGATATGCACATTACTAATATACATTTGTTATATCATAAAAACATTTGAACAGTAAAATAAATTTTGAATTTCAGAAAATTTATTTCAATTATTTTCAGAATACAAAGATATGGAAGTAAAGATAGATCAATCTGATAAAAAAAAGTTACCTTTTTTACTTTAAAAGTTAAAATTGGAGGAAAAAAAGCATTGTTTCTTACATATAATAATTGTAGTCATTTATAATGAAAACATATTTACCTTAGTGTTTCTCCTTCAGTAAGACTCAGTAAAATATCATAAGCACGAAATTCTGCCTCATTAGGACAGAGTATTCCTCTTGTTTGTAAATCATGATACATATGTTTCAAAGTTTGAAGGCATTTTGTAAGATTTTCATTATTAATCTTTGGGTCAAATGTAGCTGTATCTTCCTCTGATAAAGCTTCAGCACAAAATATGTGAAATCTTACACATTTTTCTATTATTTCAACACTTTCTGGATCACATAACTGCTGTTGAGTAATATCCTAAAGTATAATATGTGCTTTAAAATGTGATGAGTAAATATAACCTCGTTAATATTTTAAAAAACAAAAAGAAATTAAACATTATTAACAATTACAATGTATTTAGAAACAAAATAATGAATATACTTTTCAATGATTTTAATTTCATAAAAAATATGATAAACTTTTTACAGCAAATCTATATAACAGTAATGATATTTAAAATATCATTTAGCATATTATCAAAAGTTAATTTTTTCAGTAATTATGAGTCTGAAGAAACTTTTGAGGAATAAGCACTTTAACACAGAACAGAAAATATAGTGATTTTAAAATTTTAAATTAAATTTTTTTATGTGTCAAATTTCTCATGAATAAATTATTTTATGAATTATACAACTAAACTGAAATCTGCCTTTCAACAAAATAAAAAAAAAACTCTTCACAATTAGGAAATTTAAAATAATTACAAAATATTGAAAGACTACACCATGAAATTAAAAACATCATAAGCAAAATATTAAATCTTTTAAAGGAATGTAAATTAGTTGTAATTCCTGAAGATTACATTTTCTTTTTAAAGTTAACAAATTTTGCAGATATCTAAGCTGGTTATTTGTTGATAGTCAATTATAGGAGTTTTGCATTATCCAATTCCATTATTCATGTTATAATCTTATGTGTTTAAGATGAACTTAAGATTATTTAGATGTTAAATATTCATTTTTGATAAAATAAAAAAAGAAGCAGAAATTGCTGTTTAAGAGATTTTATTTAAAAATAAAATTATTAATAAAAAATGTTTTCAGATGAAAAACATCATTTAAGATCAACAATCATAGCATGTGTTATAGAATCTTAGGAAAATATTGGTAAAAAACATTATAGTCCTATAATCTTAAACATTCACAAAACATTTGGGGAACAATATTCTATATTCAAGGTAAGCTTTATTCAAACACTGATGTGCTGAAAATTAAATAACATACACAAATAGCAAGGAAAGAAATACTTATTACTCTAATGCCGATTTTTTATTTTAAAATGGAGTTTCCTGGATAAAATTTAAATGCTATAACAAAATCAAAATTGGAATATTAAATCAGTAAGTAAAATTAATAACTAAGCACATGAAAGTTATCAAAGTGAAATATGACCATATTTCTCAAAAATGTATAGTTAAGATGAACAAAAATTATAGTTTAAAATAATATGCTTACTAAGTATTGTCAAAATTCATCCTCACAATAATTTACAATGATAGCATATTTACCAATTGTTAAAAACAAAAAAATCAACATCATTATAAAATAAATAGAAGAGTAATAATATAACTTCAAGTACGCAAAAATAATAATATATTCAATAATAAATCAAAAAAATAATGAAATAATTATCCTCATAAAACAAAGAGAAATCTGACTTATTAAAATGCATCAGACATTCAAACTTATTCTGGGGTTATACATTCAGTTGCAATAAAGTAATATCTTCAAAAAATATATTCTAATATAAAAATAAAATACATATCCACTTCAATTCTTGATATTTTACTGCAAGAAATATTATTAGGTAAACTTGGTAATGAATGTGGTTTACTAAAAATGAAAGTTAATGTAATTAACAAATGAATGTGGTTAACAAATCATTTAAGTTAGAAACAATGCAAAATCTAAATCTTAGATAAATTTTCTTGAAAATTAAAATCAAATTTTCTAAATTTTCATTTAACTATTACTTAAATCTTAATCAATAAATTCTCATTTACTACATTATTTGATATTTACTCATATCTTTAAACAATTTTGAAATATTATTTGAAAAGGCTGCTTGTGTGTTTCTTCTCCATAATCACTTTTTAATAATGATGGCTAATATGACTGGGTCAGAAATTTAAAATATAGATTCCAACCACTATAAATATTCCCTGTAGGTGTTAATTAACCAACAAGCTCTTAAAATGAAAGCAAATTGCAAGCTACTCAGCAGTCACTTTGGAAATTAGTGATTGGAATACTCAACAAAAAATAAGATGTATTGATTGTAAATAATTAAATTCATGGCTCCAGTTCTACACTTTTAAGATGCAAATTCAAAATAAATTAGGGTTAAAAAAACCTTCAAAACAGAGAAAAAGATAGGAAAATTATAACAAAATTTGGAATTTTACAATTAATTCAAAAACATTGTCAATAATATATATATATTTAAAAAACCTAAAAATTTATAAACCTTTCTGATTGAACGTGTTCTATTCCAAATAAAATCAAACCAATCAGCTGTAGAAATATTTTCTGGCTGTCGATTTATTATATTGCAAATCAAGTAATCCATTGTAAATTTAAGCACAGAAACTGGTCTCAATTCATGTGGCAATGGTTCTTGTTGATCTGCAGATGATCTACTATATTCTTTAACCATATAACGATGATCAACATCTTTTGAGTTAGTCTGCAAAAAAATATTCACATATTAAATTAAATAACATTTGAATCTTTAGAAAAAATATTTATATATATATATATATATATATATATATATATATATATATATATATATATATATATATATATATATATATATATATATTTTACTAAACACAAAAAAATTAGAAAATTAAGAATTATTTAAAATACAAAAATTGTAAAAAATTAAAGTGTTATTATTTAATATTTCAAATTAACAGATTTCATATATATTTAACAAATGTTAATATTACTTAAATTTAATCACTTTTTCAAGTCCCAGGTTATAAAATATAATATTTCACAAGTTCTACAATTTTTTTTATAATTTTAAAATTCTAAGTGAGTAACTAAAAATTAACAAGCAGATAAATCTTATATTTTTAACAGCAGATAATTTCCATAAATATGCATTCACAATTATCAACATTTTTTAGGAAAATACTGATTGTTGCAATTTTAAGGGAGAGAAAAATAAATACTAGACCTACTAATTTGATTTATAGTTTAAATGAAAACTTCTGTAATTTAATTCTAAAAAGCAATTTCATTTCAGCATATAATTAACATATAGTATTTATTGAAATTACAAACGCTTATTTTTGCTAAACAACAAAAATAAGTATTTGTAATTTCAAATGTTAGATTACTATAATTTATAAAAGCTAGATATTATGTTGCATTATGTATAGTCAAAATTTTTAAAATAAATGATATGAATTTCATAAATTTTATATTTTACTATGATAATTCTTATGCCCTGATTCTGTCTGATAATTTGAGTTTAATCATCCATATTACACACAGACAGATATGTTTGTGTGCATATATGTATTCATGCATATGCATATATACGAGGCTACAATGGTATGGTTAGTTTTGGCATTTTTTTATAGGATTACAGCAAGTTCAAATTCTGACACAAGCCAAGATCAGTTGCATTCACTAATGGCAGATGGGACACATAAAATATGTTGTGGTCACAATGTCTTTCTTGTTGAATGACTCCTCTAGGATTGGAAGATGAAACCTTAGGATCTTCTGCTTGGTCCCTCCTTTTAAACCATGAAGACGCACCCACTTTTGAGATCACAATGGCACATTTATTGAGTGCCCAATAATAGAACAATGCTATCATTTTTGCCCTTTTTAGTGCAGAAAAGTGAAAAATCTAATCATTAGGCATTGGAAAAAACATATAAATTGTTTTATGAAATTCAAAATACTAAATTTAATCATGGCACAAAATTTTATATATATAAGAAATAACACTTGACTTTCATTTGTTTCCAACAATAAAATGAACTAGATGCTTTCTAATATAATTAAAAAAATATAAGGCTGGTATTTATAAAATACAGTATATTTCAAGCAAGTTTAATTAAATGGTAAATATGTGAAATAATGCAAAAATAGTTCTAACCAAAGAGTCCAATGCCATTTTTGTTTCCAAAATAGACAAACAATTTTTAGCAATACGACTATATCTTTCCTTTTCTGGGCACATATCAGGGCAATTTCCAGAAATTTTCTTAATTTGTGAATCTTCTTTACCAACAGCTATATAAAAATGAAAAACAAATGTTAAATTTAGTTACAACTTCACTCAAGTTGGAATGAAGTGACTTTTTAATCATTAAAAATCTATAATTCACATTAAATGCAAAAAAAGGTAATACATTTTCTTTTAAAATAATAATTAAAAAGTACAGATCACAAGTACATAAATTATAAGGAAATATTTTATACTATTTTGAGAAAAAAATTTTCTGGTTCTTATTTCTTAAATTTGGAAATACAGTAATTTTACAACAATTTATTGCTTATCAATACATTATAATAAACAAAAAATTTTAAAAAAATTATCAAAACTAAAATTGATTTTAAAATAAAAACTGTCATTTTATGCTAATCTAATTATAAAATTGATATGAAAAGTGAAGTAATGTAAATATGAAATTATAATATAATAAAAATTTTTACAAAGGCTACATGATTAAAGTTGGATTTCTACTAAGTAAACAATACTGGTAAGGTCCTAATTTTAATAAATTGCATAAGCAAAATGGTAGAATTTGTAGTTGTAAAAGGTTATGATTTAAAGATTTGAACTGTGTGCATACATGTGTGATTTCTAATATTATAAAACCCATTACATAAAAATAAGGAATAATAAAGTAATTTTAATAAGTATAAATATCCAATTCATAAATCATTATTTTGTTTTTATCTTAATATATAAAGCTAATAATGAACCTTTGCATATAAAATTAGTATACAATTTATAAAAACAGTATAACAATAAAGTCATGTAATAAAAAAATTCTTACTGAGACGAATTACATTATCCTTAGCATTAAGAATATCATATCTCTCCTGAGCTGTAAATGCAGTATATGACATTTCTTTTAGATACTGCTGTTCTGAAATAAAATATTAAATCATTATATTTCAGACTTTATCAAATTTTTATATGAATTTTAATTCAATATAAAATTAATCAAGACAAACAGCAATTTATTTCTACATACAGAATAAAAAAACTTATTTTTAAGAACCAGAAATTTTTGTTAGTTTTCCAAAGAATTCCTAATTTTGAACACATTTAGAAAACAAATATTTAAACACTTAAAATAATTTGAATAAATATTTTGAAATAAAACATAAATGTATGAGATATTTATAATAACATGGATGGAATTTCATATATGAACATAAAAAATTTACCAATTTTACTCTCATTAGTACAAACAATTTCTCTTTACATTTCTAAAAAATATGAAATTCAATTGTTAATGTATCTTTTGATGCACATTGCATACCATAACAAAGACGAAAATGGTACGCATTTCAGAAAAATATTTCTTATAAAATAAATTTCCTCTTGTAAGTTAATCATCAGTCCAAGATTACAAAACATTAAGTAACTTGTAGCTAAGATTTAAAAAAATGGACTTTCAAGAATGCAATTTAAAATACATCAGATAAGAGGCTAAATTAAAATTGAATATTAAGTTTTTATCTGTGGTAATCAATATGTGACACAGATACATATATATCATAAATACACACAAATAAATATTAAAATTTTATTTATGAAATATAAATCAGTTATAATTACTTTCAAATAAAAGTAATTAATTCACATTTTCAAAAAATAATTAAAAATTATTAAAATTATCATATATATATATATATATATATATATATATATATATATATATATATATATATATATATATATATTCTACAGTAATAGTAAGTACACCTTCATTTTAAAAACATTTACAGACTAGAATATTATTCTCAATATTATTTTTAATTTAAAAAATTTGCCTAATAGTTTGTCAGAAATGAAATAAGCAGAAAATAAATCTCATAAGATTCATTAAAAACAATCCAAGACTAAATTTAATTATATTTAAAAAAAACACAGTTTCTGTATACAAAATTTATCAAGCAGTTTTCAAAAACGTGTGAATTAGTATTTTTACATTGCAAGTAAGTTAGTTAAGTACAGTTATTAAAAAAGCAAAAAAATTTATTTCCTGCAAATGGTGAAAAATTTTTATTTCTCTGATTTTTAGTTTATAAAGTACAAAATTAAATATCAAATTCAGCTTACTATTAGATTTCTCCGAGATATCACTTGGCATTTCTTGATTGGAAGAATAAGAATGCATAGATTTCATAGCTTTTTTCACATAAGATTCAAATTTACTATCCAACATCTTAGATCTACTTGTTTTCAAGTCTTTTGCAGCTCGTTCAGCACCAGGTGAGGATTTTGAATTACCTAATAAATATAAAAACATAATTAAAAATAAAGGAACATTTGAAATCAAAATGACTAAAGATATTTTATATCTTGCATAATATATTAAAAATAAATTTTATATTACTATTTATTTCAAATTAAAAGAGCGTTTGAATTTCATTTTTAAAGATTTTTCAAATGATTTTATGATATTTCTGAAAAAAATAATAATTGAAAAATCACCTACTTTTTTTAATAATTTTATTTTTAGAGCTTTTTTCTCTAGTTTCCTTCTCCTTGGATTTTTTTGAAGATTTTCGTTTTGAATCTTTTGAAGTTGCTGAAAAGGGGGAAGAATGTTAAAATAATATCACAACTTTTTTTAAGTTTACGGTAAAAAAATTATATTTTTATAAAATAAATTTTAAAAAAATGTAGTTTA
Source organism: Latrodectus hesperus (assembly GCA_037975125.1). Taxonomy (NCBI): domain Eukaryota; kingdom Metazoa; phylum Arthropoda; class Arachnida; order Araneae; family Theridiidae; genus Latrodectus; species Latrodectus hesperus. The sequence goes on along the minus strand of CM075857.1, from coordinate 30,799,038 downwards.
ATAATTTAAGGAAAATATATTTTTAGCTATCTCTAATAATTATAGTAAAATTAAAGATGAAATGTTAGATCCTCAATTAAAGAAGTGGGGATATTTTTTTATCAGTGTATGGTGATATCTGTTGTCAACATTCTAACCAAGCAGCAAAAATGATTCAAACATAGTTACTAGTGACATCACTGGAGGGATGCTATTTTATAGCATCATAGTCACATATTTTTCTCTATCTCGGTAATTTCATGTAGGTCTTTATAGCTATTCACAATCACCATTCGTGTTCACTGCTTGTTTTACACTAAGTTCTCTTAAGGAATTATTCATTTGCTTTCCTTAATACTTAATATTTTTATTTATTTTTTAAATTACTATTTATTTGATAATTATTTATTTAATTACAATTAAAATTTACTTAATTCTTTAAAAATCCATTTCTTTTATTGTTTGTTTTATTTATTTGCTTTTATTGTTATATATCTTAAATTTAAATTTTATTAAAATGCTTAAAAATCTTATTTTTTAAATTATTTATTTGATTAAAATTTATTTATCAATTTCTAATAAAATAATTAAATAAATATTACATTAATGCATTTTTTGTATTGATATATTATTATTTATATACATAATTACTTCTTTAATTTATTCTCAAGGAATTATTCATTAGCTTTTCTTAATTCTTTAAAAATCTTATTTCTTTAAAACTGATTAAAATTCATTTATCAATTTCTAATATTATAAGATTAAATAAATAAATACTATATTATATTAATGCATTTGTTGTATTAATATAATGTCATTTATAAGCTAGTATTTCTTACTAGTACATAAGTATTTCTTTAATTTTAATTTAAATCTTATTCAACTGTTTAAAAATCTTTATTTAAAGACATTATAACAATGATACTATAACCTGAGTCTAGAATAACAAGCCAAACTTTACAAAATTTTGAAATTTACATCAGCATATAATAATTCTTATAAATAGTTAAAGTATGCAATGTTTCAATTATTTTAAAAAATCCTATAAAATTGCATTTAGATAATAGATCAAAACATATGTTAAAAGTATCTTTCAAAAATTAAAAATAATGAAAGAAAATGATTATTTTGAAAAAAATTCCTAAATGGTAATACTCAGTTATATATTTTTTATTGGTAATTAATCAAGAGATCTACTGTTTGATCCAGTCACATAAAACTCCACTGTAATAAAATTAATTTTTAAAACAATTAATTGATAGGTATTTAAAATTTTCCAAAACTATTACTTACAAGATTTTTCTTTAGTGTATTTACTTTTTGCTGCATTTGATCTTATATGAGAAATAATTAATTCATGTGGACGAGGTAATATATTATACTCAGCTGATTCCACTATGGAATCATCTATTTGTTCACCTATAAAAAATTAGAAAATATAATTAAAATATGAGCTCAACCCCTTATTTATAATCAAGTTATAAAGTGTAATTCAATAACCTTCATTAAATAAATTATATGAAACACTTGTACATGTACAAAAATAAATAATAGATCCTATTTTTCTAATTATAAATAGTTGTTACTATTATATTTAATTATAACCATAGTACACCTGTCTTCTTGAAAATTATCACTAAAAGTGCATGACCAAGATTACAAAATTAATATCACAAAAGTAGAATCATATATGCATGAACTAATATATATGATCAAGAAATTATAATTGTTCACAGCCATATATTGTATGATAATTTCATATTTTAAAGCATTATTAATATTTTTAAATTAATTATGCATTAAATTTTAACAAATTTGCCTAGTATTCAATAGGTTTTAAAATTAATTTTAAAATCATCAAATTTAACTTTGATGAGGTAATTTCTACTATAAAAAAACAACATGAACTTATTTACTTAATTGAAATTAATGATAAGATTATAAGAATAGTATTTATTATACAAAATATTCTCATAAAATTTTGTTTAATAAATTGCGCTAGTAAATGCATCTTTATTGTTCATGAAAATGAAAGAAATGCTTTATTTAAGTATTTCTTTTTAATTTTTTTAATTTAAGAAAAATAAAATAAATTAGAATATAAAATTAATTATATATCTTCAATAAAAATTCATTATCATAGATAAAAACAAACATAAAATAAAAACATATTAAATGAAGAATTTGATTGTTTGATTTATTACTCAATAGTCAACTTTTGCACACGAGGGCTAATTAGACTAAGATTTACAATTTAAAGTGGATTCTGAAACACTACAAACATTCGTACCCAAGGAGGGAATATAATGTGGGAAAGCATAAGTGAAAAATATGAAAATTTTAATAATATTTTAAACAATTTGACAAAATAGGATTTTACCGTTTCTTCCTAGTTTATATAAATAAACAACATAACTGCATTTAAAATTATATTGGCACTCGTTTAATAGTTTTTTAATTTAATGCTTCATTCAAATTTTTAAAATAAAATATTATTATAAGATGAAAAAGAATTAATTGAATTGAAGGCTTAAGTGAATATTATAGTTATAGATATCCAAGGGCAAAAAATAACCAAATATGGTAAAATTTGGTGATTTTTTTCTCTTTGGCAAAATAATTCACCAATTAATCACCAAATCTAGGTAAAGCACATCTACATTTCGCTGTAATTCAAATTTGCGCCATTTTTAAATTTAATTTTGCATTTGCGTATGACTATTTTAAATGTTTAATGATTATTAATGTTGTAAATGTGGTGAACAAATTAAACTCATATAAAGAATAGCTTTTTTACCAGAACTTTAGTGATTAGAATACTATCTTTAAGGAATGACATTATTTACACTGTAATAGAAATGTATCCATCTGATATTTATAATTCAATTGGAGAAGAAAACTGAAGGTAAGAATTTCATTGTACATTTTTTCTGGAGACATAAAATTATATTTAAAATATTTAAATTTTCACTGATAAAAAAACTACATTATTCTATTTTTCCAAATTTTTTGATATTCTTTTCTGTAATACTTTTCTATTCTTCTGTTGGATCTATTAAATGAATATTTTTAAAATTTATTTCAGATTTCTTCTTTTTTAATTACTAGATATTACAGAAACTCTTAAATTTTAGAAATTGTTTATAATAATAGTTTTGTATAAACGATATTTTTCAGCTTAAAGACTTGTATTCTTTAGTGTATTAAAAACTTGTATTTTAAAATTTGTCATGATAATATTGCATGAAACTGTTAAATATAAAAATTTGTCTTTTTATGTTCTAATAATTTTTTAATTGTTATCTAAAACTAAGTTCTAAAACCGTTAAGTACATTTATGTTCTAATGATTTGCAAAATTCTATTTACAATCATATTAAATCATTAATAGAAATTTGAAAATTAGAACTTTTATGTTGTAATGACTTGCAGAATTCTATCTAAAGTCACTGGATTTATCGAAATTATTTTATTAAATATATAAAAAAATACATTCATCAATTTTGAAATTCGTCATTTTATTTATTTATAACTTAATGTTATTAAATGCAATTTTCATTAAGATATTTATATTACTTATTTTTTTAAATGATTTTTGCTACTTCATTTCCTCACATTTCCTTAGAATTAGCAAAAATGGCAGCTATATAAGAAATCGAGAAAACCTCAAATTCTAAAATGTTTGTGATCTTTTCCAAAAGTACGTTTAGCGCCTATTATGGCTTGCTAATCAAATTCCAACCTTTAATTTCAAGAAATGAATTTCACCAATTGACGAAGCTGTGATAGTAATATACATTTTTACTGAAAGGAAGTTTTCTCTATTTTTTAAATTTACTTTAGGAGCATTGAAATGTTATTTGAATAAGTAGGAAGAAACAGAATAAGGATTTTATTTATACACTTAACAGAATTTAAACTTTTCATTTCGGAAAAGTTTATTTATGGGTACACTTTGATATTTTGGAGATATTTTTTTCATTAAGATATGCACCAAAATGTAAATAACTAAATGGGAATCCTTAAACTATGTTGATTAAAGCACTAAAAATAACAGGTTATGCAGAAATTAAATTTTATTGCCAATATTTCTTAGCAATTTTTTTACAAAACCATGGGGTATGTGCTTGTACAGCAAACCCAACTTTCGATCGCAAAAAACTTTTCAGGAAACAATAAGCTTTCAAAAAGTAAAAAAAAAAATGCGAATTGAGCATAACGTAGAAAGAAACACCGTAAAGGAAAACGCCACATAATTGCATCGTAGCAAATGAAAACAACCTATTTCTTTAATTTCAATAATTGATATACAGATTAGATGATGCATTATTGTAGTCAAATACAATTTAGGAATGCAATATATCTCATACTGCATCTGTTCTGACTATTTCTCAAACTGAAAAAAAAAACAGTCGCTTATGAAGAAAGAAGAAAAACCAATATTGTAAAACAGTAATACAGGAAAAATCCACATCCATAATTTGAATTCAATGAAAAACATTCTGTAATTCTAATTGAATTCACCTAAAATTGCCTTTACTTACCAGGTGTCTTGTCCATTCTCAATTTGAAATATGCAAAAAAATCTGACTAATAATTAAATCACATTTATAGTTTAGATTCAGAATAAATTATTCAGTCAAGTTTATCTTCCACACTTTAAATTATGAAAAACTTAAACCAAAAAGCAATTTATAAATTCAAAATTATTTTTCGCGCTGGATTAATCCAAATACTTTCAGATTTATTGTTTTCCTCTATCCGTTGCCTAATTTTGTTAGATATATAGACAAAGTTTACTAACTAGAGATGGTCGTTATTTAATGGAACTGCTATTTAAGAACCGTTATCTACTAATAACCGTTTAATAAATAACGCGTTCTTCAAAATTATTATTAAGATAACGTTTTTTCCCCCGTAAGTGCTGAAATCGTTCCTGTATTAGTAACTTCTCAAAGTCGTTACGGTATTGTTAGTTTCTACAATACGTTATTTTGTAACTTCTGGAACATTAAAGCTGTTCTCGTTGTTTTGTAACTTCCGGAACATTAAAGCTGTTCTCGTTGTTTTGTAACTTCCGTAAAGCCGTTCTCGTTGTTCTTGTAACTTTAAAGCCGTTATAGCTATTTTTGAACTTCCGGAACTGTAAAGCCGTTATCATTGTTTCGCAACGGAATTTTAAAGTCTTTATTACGTTGTTTTGGCTTCTAACATTGACATCAAGTTTTCTCGGGAACACATTCCAAGCTTTCGCTTGGCATGTTGCGTTGTTTAGCAATTAAGAATGTATACTTTTCGGTTCTTCAAGTTGATGCAGAAAAGTTAATTGAAAAGCGGTTGAATAAATATATTTCATTTTAAAAAAGATTAACACATTTTTTAAAAATGGGAATTTTTAAAAATACATTTTATGTTAATGTTGTGGGGGTATTTTATTTATCTTCAGCCTTTATTTATTATTATTTTTTTTTTATGAATTTTAGTAAAATTTTTACTAAGCTGATGCATTTTTTTAGAAATTTCAAATTATACTCGCATATCAAAGCAAGAGTGAAATATTTTTAATTTAATATTAAATTTCGGGAGTTAATTTTTATAAATTAAAAAGATTAAAAGAAGCTAACGTACCATTTGATAAAATTTGGATCAAACTAATAATTTATATATATAAATACATAATTAAATTTGAAATTTACTTTAAGAATTTATACATTGTAAAAATAATTTTTGACACTTATAATTTTATTTATTTATTGAGAAAGCGTCATCATAATTTTTTAAAATTAATTAATATAAATGAAATTTTAATTATTTTAAATGATAATATAATTGATTATATTAAAATAATATTCTAATGTAATAATTTATAGTCCTAAAAATGTATTTGATATACTGGAATAAAAGAATTGCATCATATTTCTTGTAGAAAGCCATTTATAAAATTTGTGTTGAAATAAAAATTATTATTGTTGTTAAGTTATTAAGAATCATGATAATAAATGTTGCAATGTGTACATATAATTAGATTAAATTAGTTATTGTAAATTTGTAAATGTAGTTGTATTTATTTAATATTTGAAAATAAATCACAATAAAATTAATATCCTTTATATTACAGCTACAAATTCTACATTTTTATCATTTATCTTTAGGTTAAATTATAATTATGATAAAAAAAATAGTTTTAAAAAGAACTTTTTTGAAGTTTTATTCCTATCTCATTTCAATACAAATCTTTAAATGTAATTAGCTCTACTCGTAACATTTTTAATTTTATATAACTGTAAAATAAATAACCAGATATTAAACTGCATATTTTCGAAAAACATTCTGAAGTATCAGTTTGTAATATTGAATTATCTTCAGGCTCTTTGAAGAAGTATGAAGAAAAGTTTGGCTTAGTAAGAATTGAAGATATTTCAACATAGTATTTATAAGAAGCATTATTTTACTTATTTTTTAAATGTAGACAACAGTATTTTTGAAAAAGTTTTAATAAATGAATTTTAATCGAGTAGTAAAATTGCTTAGAAGATACTTGTAGATCAAACAATACAAATTAAAAAGTTTATTTATTGATAAAATTCTTCATTTATAACAAACTTTTTTTATATGCAAATAATTTTAGAAATTGTAAATTTATGTATTGTGTCAATAATAAAAAACTGCATCTGAATTATTTACTGTTGCAATAAGTTTACCTATTTTACCGAAGCAATTTTCATACATTTTTATTTAAAAATTCAGCTTAATTGTTAGTACTTTAAATTCACACATTTTATTAATACCACATAGCTCTCTTATTTTTACTTCCCAGTGAGGAGTAATTTCATCTAGTAAAAATATTTAACCTCTTCACGACGGGCGGTGCATATATGCATTTCGTACGGACGAAAGTGAGGGCCGGGCGGTACATATATGCATTTCGCACGGACGAAAGTGAGGGCCGGGCGGTGCATATATGCATTTTAAGCTGGAACAAGTTTTAATAATCACTAGATGGCACTATGTGTCCATCACATTTAAACTGAACGTAGTTTTAGTGTTCTGACCTTCATTTTTTTCGTATTCTTGCTGTTTTTGGTATTTTGATTTTCAGCTGTGGGTGGGGGGAGAGGAAATCGCAATGTAAACAAACACAGCTTGGCTCTTCAACTATCCACGTGATTTAAGGATTCTCGCTTCTGATAGCTCTCCGAACACTTTTTTTATTTTGTTTTCGCTACTATTGGAAGTATTTTAGGGTTTTAGCGTCAGTTTCGTTACAGTTTTTACTGCTTTCGGTTTTATTTGCTCACTTTTCTTGTTATGTTGAAAATTCTCGACTCCAGGTTATTATGGCGAGGATTATCCGGTAGGCATTTTCCTACCCTTAATTTGAACAAAAAGGAAGAAAAAAGTCGCAGAAAGGGCATTGTTTGCTCACAAACCGTGATGAAAGAAAAGAAAACACAACAAACATTTTATACTTGCAAATCATGCAATGTCGGACTTTGCGTTTCTCCGTGATTTCAGATTTTCCACACTCAGTCTTCATTTTAAATTTTGTTATTTTTTTCTTGTAAATGGCCCTTGTATAGTTTTTATTAATTTGCAAATATGTTGAAGTGTTTTGTCAATTATAATTTTGGAAAAACTAGAATTGCACTGTTGAAAATTATTTCTCAGAGGAAGCATTTTTTTTATATACTTATTTTCATATAAATTGAAGGAAAAACATTTTTTAAGTCTACTTTTAAGTTATAAGATAGATTATGTGATAATCTAAAATGCTACCAAAAATCACGGCGATAGAACTTTATTATTTACGAGTTTTTTTCTAAAGTTAGGCCTAGCGGAGAAAAACCCCCGTCCTGTAAGATCATTCCTTTCACTTTAGCTTCGTCTTGAACGCGCGTCTTAAGCAAAGGCGCCCCGTCCTGAAAAGGTTAAGATAAATACACAATTGAGGCATATAGAACAGTAAAATCACGTATATGAAGTAAAATACTATAACTTATCAGAAAGGCAAATTCCTATATTCGAATATTTTCTCGTAAGTGCTAAATATTCTGTTTAACATACCCAATTCGTTATTTTTAAAGAAAATATTATTTTCTATTTATGTTCATAAATATGTAATTTTATAGTAAATGGCATCTGTATACAGTATACAAAAGAATCTGATACAAAAGTACAAAAAAATACAAAAGAATATGTATCTCTATACAAAAGAAAATAAATCCTTTAAAGGATTAAAAACATGGCAATTTGTTTCTACTGAGTGCAAATTGTAAATAAATATATCATGTATTAAATTTTATTAAGAGTTTACTGTTGTAAAAATGTTTAATCAAAATATTTAATATATTCCTTAGTAAATAACATTTCTGTTTATATTTAGCACTAATATGTAAATTCAATTCTATATTTTATTATTTAAGTTCTGTTCTTTATATGATAATGTTAAATTTTATCTATTAATCTAACTCTTGTTTTGTTAATTTGAAGATTCATTTCAAATTTTAAACATTTTGTAATTTCAGTTATTTAATCAATTCCAAAGGTTAAAAGATTAAATAGTATATTTTTTCCAGAAATTAGTCCCTTAGGTTTAGCATATATGTAATGAAAAAGATAAACATTTCTAAAATTGGTATTATGATATTTGATGTGCCATGTATCTAAACTGGACCAAAATGAGGCGTCTACTGGATTAGAGTACATCCACCTGATGTCATATCGACGTCTATTGGAAGAAATTGTGTTATATTACGCTGTTACTATATTATAGTTGATTTGATTTTGTATTGTTTAAATAATTATTTTTTATATATATGCTTTATTAAATGTTTAGGAATATATATTAGATTTATTTTTCTAAAACTTATGTGAATTTTATGCTGTAAATAATAATTATTATTATGACTACATAATGTATGGATGTTGCCAAAATTAATACAGTAATTTCAAATTTAAATTATAAAATATTTATATTTTTATTTGTTTTGTTTCAATGCCACTTTTTAAGCTTGTCTGGGGGAACTTCTTCCGGGAATTGCACCATAAGCATCATTAAAAAAATTGATGGCCAATAAACTTGCACCTGAGTTCAGTTATTTTGGTGCTAGGGATAAGAAATCCTTTAATGGGCTGAATATGAAGCAGTTAGTTTTAGGTAAGTGCAATGTTTGCATAAGCATGTCATTGAGAGTTTTCTTTTGTAGAAATGATGATAAAATACTTTTCTCGTAAAAAAATTTTTTAATGAAATATATTTATGTACGTGCTAATATGTAAATTCAATTTTCTGTTTGATTACTTAAGCACTGTTTTCATTATAAAAGTAATGTTCAATTCTATCTGATAATTTGAAGGTGTTTGTAACATACTTTAAACATTTTGTAATTTTAATTATTTAATCAAACACAAAGGTTATCATATTTACAAAGCTGATATTTCTCAGAAATTGAATTACTAAATATATATTTAAAACATTTACTGAATTAAAATAAAAATATTTCTAACTATGTTTTTATAAAGTTACTTAATGTCTTAAATTAGTGAAGGAAATTTTTGATATTTTTCTGATTAATTTACGCTGTTTTTTAATAATGAGATTTACATCCAATCAGTTTAATGTATTAATCAGATTGATAAGAAATAAATTAAATATTGATGAAAATTGTTTTCTGGATTTTTACTATTTTGTCTGAGGTTATTCATCTGAAAATGTTAATTGTTACTGCTAATTATTTTAAATGTACTTTATTTTCAGATGCTGTGTGGTGAACTCCACAGTATTCAAAGACAACAGATGGTGAAATAGAATTTATCAATGAAAGAATCAAACATTTCAGTTAATTAATATTTATGTATAATGTAAATAATCAGAATAAAAATTGTGTGCATTAAAAATAAATTCTATTAGTTTGTTATATTTTTCTTGAATTAATTAAGATTTACACTCTTGCTAGAATGTTTTCTTAAACAAATTTTAACATTTACAAAGGAAAATAATTCAGCTTTTAAACAATGAAATAAGTAATTTTCAGAATTTTTGTCATAATAATTTGGAATATTCAATTGAGTGGAAAACTTTAATTAAATAAAAGTTTCTCTTTTATCTTTTACAAAAAAAGACATTGTTGAAATAATATCTAATTAGTTAAAATATTTGGCTGAGAAATAATTCAAATTATTTATAAGATTTCTCTTACTACAAAATTAATTAAAAAAATAAAGTATGAACAATAATTTGTCTGACATTAAAATAAAAAAATTACACTCTACAAATAAAAATATCCTTGACTATTTTATTACTCTCTAGTTATAATAGTAATTCATTAATTTATGCATTCACTGGAAACTTCTTAGAAGTAATTTTTAACTTTTCCAAAGAAAAAAAATCGTTTTATTTTAAACAATAAGAAACTAAATTTTCAAAAGGTTAACTATAAAATAATGAGCATAAAAATAATACTAATTTATCAATTGTGAGAATTTTATTACATTAACTAAACTTGAACAGTAAATCTGTCAAAAATCTAGGATATTTGACTGAAAATTAAGAAAAATGTGATGCTAAAGCAATTTCATAAGTAACAAGCTAATTAAAAATAATTTCTCTTTGTCTAGTGGACAAAAATATATGAGCCACTAAGATAGATGAGGATTATTTCAAAATCTACGCACATCTAGAATACATCCATAAAACTACCTAGTATAGAGCAGTGCGTATGAATACATCCAAATTTCGTCCATGAGCCATCCACTGGCAACGTCTCGTAGACGTATAGTGGACGTAAAATAGGTGGATATTTGACGTGCCATGGATCTAAATTGGACCAAAAAGAGACGTCTACTGGATTAGAGTACATCCCGTTGAGGATGTCATATCGACGTCTATTGGATGAAATTGTGTTGTTTGAGTATATATCCAATTTTCCTTTTATTACACAGATGACTTACATGAAAATTAAATTCGATTAAAATTTTGAATTTTGAAAAAGAAATTTGTATGAAATAGTTAAATATAATTAATTATTAAATATAAGTTAGTTTAGTGTATATCGCTGGTTAAATTATCATTAATATGATTTCACTATTTGAAAAATGTGAGTTCGGTACTGATGTTACCATAAACAATGATGCATGGTGCCCTTTGGATATTGATTAATCGCATGGTTATATTTATAAGTTGATAAATAGTAAAATTTAGAAATTTCGGTCTAAATTCAACTTTTTAATTAAATTGTGTCTCTAATTAGAGAAATACTTTTTCCAAGAAGATATATTTAAGATTTATTCTAGCATAAGTGATATACTCAATGGTAATCCTTAGTGTAAAATAAACATCAGCTATAATCTGTAAGAATTTATAATAGAAATTATATTGAGGAATAAATTAAATTCATTTTGTGAGAAACTCTGAATTATGTTTGGTTTAAAAAAATTCAAATTTAAGTATATTTTTTTACTTTAAAGTAATAAAATATATTAACAAGCAGTTAATATCATTGGGAAACAAATTATATAAATACACATTATTTAAGAATTTTTAACAGTTTTAACAGAAAAAATCCATTGACAGTAAAAAAAGAAATTATAAATTTAATTTAGTCTATTGCAATTATTTTAAAAAATAAGTAAATGAAAATCAGTCTAGACTTAAATGGTGAACTTCCATATAATAAAGTTAGGAAACTCCTGAAAAATTGATTAAAGAATATAACAAAAAATCATTAAAATTTCTTTCAGTAAGTAATTTTCGATGCTCAGTCACTAAAATTCACCCTACACCTCATTTCCTCAGAAAACCAGTTTTGTCACCCCACGAAAGCTTCCTTTCGCTCCATGGAATTTCCTAGAAGGCCAAAAAGAACGGATTTCTTGGAATAACTTTTCAAAAAAGCCCTTATTTGATAATGCTTTTTAGAAGATGTTATTTCCTTGGAACGTAACGTTGATAACCAATTATCCAAAAGTAACTGCTTTTGTCATCTCTATTTGTTAGTAATACTAACAAATGAGTATTTGCATGTTGCAGCCAATCGAAAAATTTAACATTCGAACTTCTCATTTTATTGGCTTCACAACATGAACAACAGCTACCAATTTTTTTTTTTTTTTTTTTTTTAGGATTGGATATTATGGCTATTATACGCATTCAGGCTAGTGCTCTCCGTGAGTAAAGACATGTTTTCTTCTCTAAGGAATTAACACTATATAAAGAAGTAAAGTGCATGCTACGCAGGCCGAAACTTCGTTAAACATATTATATCCAAGATTCAAGAGGTCTGTTGCCTTCCGACCATGTACCTCGTTTTCTAATGAATTAGAGTCCTTGGATAGTCTTGGCTTGGTGGTTAACAAATCAGAAATAAAAGATACAATAATGAATAATACAAAGATATTATGATAAGTGCTCCCACTGGATGCATTTTGCATGACTTTTGTTTTTTGACTAAGTAATTGAGTAATCCTAGTAATAAACACTTAGATGATGACAATAATTCTTGACAAACACAAAATTCATATAAAATTATTTACAAAGGAAAAGATAAGGAGAATACACAGGATGATTACAATAATTCTTTGAAGCACACGAATTCCGTTAAAATATTTACAAAGGAGTTACAAAGACAAAACACAGGTTGATGACAATAGCTCTTGATAAACACAAAGTTCCGTTAAAATATTTTCAATGGAAGACAGAAAAAATTCTTTCTTTTTTCATATTTGTTTAAGATTAAATAAAATTGAGATATTTATAGAATGTACGCAATTTATTTATAATGCGGTTTTTCACAGGATTTCATTTAGGTAGAGATATGATTTCCATTAATTATTATTATTATTCTTTCTTTTTCGTTTGGAATTATTTGAATAAATGGAGATATTGGTGTTAAAAACTCAGTATTTTTCTTTAAAAAAAATTAAAATTTATTCAGTAGCAAAATAATTAAATGTATTCAAAAACTTATAAAATTAATCTCCTTTAAATTAATTTTCTTACAGATGAATTTCCTAATACAATTTGAAATTTTCTTTTATAATGATTATTCAATAAACATTCATTAAAATAATTTCTATTTAAACAATGAAATTTAAATAAGTATATTTTCTTTCAAATATTTTTTAAATTCCTGGAAGTTTTGAAAGATTAATCAAAAATAAATGTTTTTCTAATAAATATTAAAACAATTGATATCCTTCATATTATAAAGATTTTAAAACATTAGTTTAATATTTAAATTTGCCTACTTACTTGTTTTATTCTTTTAAGTATGCACACACATGAAAACATTTGTAATGTTAAGAGCATGTTAATGTTTAATATTTCACACAATGTGAAGAAATGGAAATTAAGCAAACTTGTAGAATGAAATATGTAAAAATTTTCTTCAAACATTTTCACATAGTTATTAGTCAATAATAGTATGTACTATAGTATAATTACAATTTCTTATATTATTGCAGATAGAGGGTAGTTTCAGTATTTGGCAATATAGTTATTTTTAATTCCATTTGAATTAATAAACAACCTATATGTGGAAAAAGAGGTTTCCTAAATTATTAAATCAACCAATATTAATTTTTCCTTAAATAATTACCATCAATAAATTAATCAGCCATTGTCTTAAACTATCATATTATGATTTATGTATTAAAATTTATAAACTTAATATTTCTTTAATGTTCAATATACATTATATTTTAAAAAATGAAAAATTTAAAAATTTAATTCACTGAAACCAAGAATATTTCAACCAGGAAAACTCATTCCAACTTTTTAATAAACAAATACATTAAGAAAATCAATATACAATTATCGTTACATTACAGATTCTGTTAAAATGTTTACATTAACACATTTACATAAATTACAATATTGTGAGAACTTGCAATAAGTATAGAAACCTAAATAGAAAGATACGTTTAACACACATCATGTACTGAAAATTACTAATTTAAACATTGCTATTGAACTTGAAAAAAGTTTATTTATTATTAAAATATCTCTTCATGCATCAATAGTATTTATAGAAAAATGTGCATATCTTAAACACAAATATTGTAAAATTAAAATATACAATAATCGCTAAACACACTCATTAAAATTGATAAATTAGATTCTGTTGAAATTTTTACACTATGAATCTTTATATAAGTTACAATTACTGGAAGAACTTATAAAATATACAGACCTAAATATTAAGATCAATTTTTCATGCACGGCAAATTACAAATTTAAACATTGTTATTAAACTTTAAAAAGAATTGATTTGTTATAAAAATATTGATCTTGAAACATTAAGAATATTTATACAAAATAGTGCATATATTAAATACAAATATTGTAAAATTAAAATATGTAATAATCAGTAAATTCATTGAAATTGACACATTAGATTCTGTTGAAATCTTCACACCACGAACATTAGCATAAATTACAATATTGGAAGAACTTATAATGTATACAGACATAAATAATAATAAATTTTACACATTAAGTTACAGATTAATAACAATAATATATATATATATATATATATATATATATATATATATATATATATATATATATATATATATATATATATATATATATACTGCTGGACAATTGCTATGTACGGATAACACTATCATCCATAGCAACTACAAAATGAAAGGAAGAGAAATGTGGAAAATTAGAATGAGTGCGGGATATAGTAAGAAGAAGAATGCGTATGCAAATTTTTTTCCACGTCTGTTCATCACGTGTTAGCGTTCATAAGAGCTTTAAAGGTTTTGACGCGTGTGGGCAGTTGTTGTTTCAAGTCAAAGTTTTACAGGAAAGATTTAGTAGACGAACTTGAAATTTTTGGCATGTCTTCCCGACATCACTTAGATGATCTTATGCGTGGCCGAATTATTGGAAAGTTCGAAGAAGAGCGAAAAATAACAGATATTACCAGGGAGTTCAACATCGCTCAAAGCGTTGTTTCATGGCTGTGGAAGTCATTTAAAACTACTGGAATGTGTAATAGGTGGCACGGGGGAGGTGTACGACGCCTGCAGAAGACAGATATATCGTCCTATCAGAAAAAAGGAACAGGCGCGCCACAGCTCAGCAGGTGACAAATCAGTTTCTTGTTGCCTCAGGAAAGCAGATCTCCCGAAAAACTGTTGCCAGACGTTTGAGGGGAGGAGGACTATACGACCGCAGAGCTGTTGTGTGTGTCCCGTACTGCCCGTTTGCAATGGTGTTGTGAGCATCGCAATTGGACTGAACAGGACTGGGCATGCGTACTATTCTCAGATGAGAGTAGGTTCAGTCTGTCATCAGATTGTAGACACCAACTGATCTGGCACGAGAGTGGTACTGCTTATCGTCCAGAAAATATGCAGAAAAGGGACCGATAACCGACATGCAGTGTCATAGTGTGGGCCGGCATCATGATCAATTGACGCACGCCCCTATATGTGGTTGAGAATGGGACTATGACGGGCCAACGATACATTGATGAAGTTCTACTTCCTCATGTTCGTGCTTTCCGTGGGGCTGTCGGTGATAAATTTGTATTTATGAACGACAACGCAACATATCATCGAACACTCGCTGTTCAGGATTGTCTATACAGGGAGAGTATTTAATGCCTCGTATGGCCATCACGTTCTTCAGATCTAAACCCCATTGAAAATGTGTGGGATGCTTTGGGGAGGCAAGTTGCTGGTCGAAACTATCCTCCGACAAACAAGAACACCCTCATCCGTGCATTCCCAGAGGAATGGGATAAATTGCCTCAACAGCTACTGGATAATGTTGTGCAAAGTATAATACGACGTGTGGAATGTTGCATCACACTCCACGGTGGACATATCCCGTATTGATACCTTTCTTCAAGGTGCCTGCTGACTTTTAGATGCATTGTTCAATTTTTCGTATGCAGCATCAAATGAACATTTTTTTCTTTCAGATGTTTCACAGCTTTTGTACTTTCCAGAACAATAAATATTCTTTATTCTAATATCTCAACAGTGTGGCAACTATATTTTATCCTACAAGGCCTCATGTCTCGCTTAATGTTATGCTACATTGCAATTTGTGATCCGTCCTTAGCAATTGTCCAGCAGTGTATATATTGTTATTTTTATTGACCTTGAAAAAGAATTGATTTGGTGTATAAATGTCTCATTGATCTTGAAACATCGATAGAATTTTTACAAAAATATGCACATCTTACACAAAAAATTGTTTAATTATTGCATTAATCAAAAGCATGACATGATTTTCAAGCGGATCTGCATCAAGCATGTGCTCTTTTAAAGAAGAAAATATAATTTTTTCCTTCTAAACGTTTTAAAACATGTAATTCTAATTCTGTTACTGAATGTTTTGGCAATAAATTCCCACCATTTAACAACTGGATTTCTATCAAGGTGAATTATTAGAGTACTGTTGAGCCTTCTAATGGCGAAATCTCTAGTTAAACCAAGTTCGACTTTGTTTTTACAAAGGGCATTTCAATTATAACGACCGTTAATGTCTTTAGAATGAGTGAAATTGAAATGTTCCATGCAATATTTCAATTCCCTCATAGCAGACATTTCAGTCAAACATTCAACCTCCCAGAACGACCATAGTGTTTTGCCAAGATTTCTCTCTTCTACGACGAAGAGACAAAAAGTTTTGTTAGGTTGGCATGGCATGGCACAGTACCAGTAATTAAATACCCGAAATATGTATTTCCGAGCAAAACATGTTCATTTATTCTAATTTGACAAGGTTTTAAAATTTCAAATAAAGTTTTAGCTCCAAGCAAAATATCCACTTTCGACGTTTCAAAAAATTAAAAGAGTCCGCAAGTGCTGTACCAATAGGCATTTGTAAATTGTCTCGAATTCATTGTTCTTATTTTTTTATTAATATCTTTATAGAATTTTTTTATTTATCTATTTTATTTATATCTATATTGAATTTTCTCATTCTAAATACTTTTTAATACATATTATTTTACATTTATTTATTATCTAATGTATATTATTTTACAGGTAATATTTTGAAATTTGTGTCTTATATTGTTTAAAATGAACTTTTCCTTTTCTTTGAAAAATATTAGAAATGTTTTTAGGAAAAGTATAAGATTTAATAATAAACGATGTTGAGTGTGCAATTGGATTTATATAAATGCAAATTAATACACACTTATGCATTCTTGAAAGATACAATTTATTTTTATTTATATATTTATAAAATTTATACATTTACATTTTTTTATTCTTTCACTCGAACACCTTCCTTCAGCATTGTACACTGAATTCTTTATTATATAAATCACCTCTTAGGGAACTGCTTGTGTTCTCAAGAAAGCCTCTAAAAATAAATTTTAAAACAATTATCAAAAATTATACTTGCAAATCAGCAATCTGAAAAAATAGTAAAAATAATTTTTAAAATATGGGAAACAGTTTTGAACAATACTATTTTTCAACGTGATTGGTAACACTGATTAGAGTAAATTTCATCATCAGTAAAAAATTTTAGAATGAACTCGGGAAAAAAACTCAAATTTTCTTTATCGATTACTGATTTTCAGCAATTTTATAATACCAATTTTAGAAATGTCTCTTTTTAATTACATATATGCTAAACCAAAGAGATTAATTTCTGGGAAATATATACTATTTCATCTTTTACCCTTTGGAATTGATTAAATAACTGATATTGCAAAATATATAAAATTTGTAATGAATCTTCAAATGATCAAAACATTTAGATTAATAGGTAAAATTTGACGTTACCATTAAAAGAACAGAACTTAAATAATCAAATAGCAAATTGAATTTACTTATTAGTGCTCAATATAAACAGAAATGTTATATTAACTAAGGGATATATTAAGTGTTTTGATTAAACATTTTTATCATTTTTACAACAGTAAATTCTCAATAAAAAATATGTCTTATAGTTTCAAGTCTAAGAAAAAAAGTAAAATAAAATTAAATATATCAAAGAGTTTTTTTTTTTTTACTTACCTATATATATTAATATAGTTTTGTTTAAATGTTTTATACTAGGGAAAAATATATTATTTCAGTTAGTTACTAGTTTCATTTTTTACAATAAACTAAACTTTTCTTATGCAAAAAGATTTTAAATATATTGATTTAAAAATACCTTTAGTAAAAATGAAATGAATGTATTAAGATTTTCATTTGTTATTATAATTTAGGATTTTTTCCTGAAAATGAGCATTCTTGTATTATTTGCAAAGATATATAAAGTGTAATTAAAAAATAATTTGTTTTGAAGATGTTATTTATATCAGATGGTTTTTGTTAGAGTATTAAGCATATAATAATAATAGTAATACAAAATAAGAATGTACAAAACATCCAGCATTGCAAGTATTATGGAAGTAGAAAATTTTGCTTACAAATTAAGTTAACACAAAATTTCATAGAAAATCACATTCACAGAACATTCAAAATGTTAAATCACTGATGATGTAAGCAATTCATACTAAATCGTTTTACATAATCTTAAACATCTTTTTTCACTTAAATAAAAAAAATGTTTACCCTGAATCAATACTTCAATTTCTAGAAACTTTAGTAGACAACTAATTGAAAATTTAAACCTTCGAGAAGATTCTCCAGGAAAGTAAGAATTCCAAATCTGGTAATCTAGTATAGGAAATAAACGTATCTTCCATTAAACTACAAAATATAAAAGTTATATTTCAAGTATATATTTTAATAGCTCTTCATTTGAAATATTAGTCCAGCATACATTAAAATAATTGGGTGATATAATTTTTTCTTGCTAAGTAACAAAATCTTAAATTATGAATTTAAAATTTGATATTCAATAAAAAAACACCGAGATTTTTAATTCAACAGTAAAAAATATTTTAACTAAACATTAAATCTTAGAATTTAAGACTATCCTAAAAATAAATTCTATAAATTTGAATCAAATCCTAATGATTAATTTTTATCTATTGAAATTAAAAGATAAATACATAAGCCTTTGTTTGACAAAATAATTATAAATAAAAGTAACTTTAGAGAGAAAAATATTTTGAATTGAAAGACAAAGAAATGGTTTAAGAAAATTATTTTGTAGTATAATAAATTTTCTTTCAGCAATTTTCATCCTACTCCTAATGTTCAGATTTTTTCAGCCTAAAAATAAGTGGAAAATTTAATGATCTAAGAAAATTATTACATTCAGCTATCAAGCACATTTTATAAATAAAAGCAATATGTATCTTTTAACTTTAATTTTAAATACTTACAAATGTAACTTTTTAAAGTAAAAATGCACCTAAATAGGGTTGTTTTTTACTCTTAAATAACACTATTCACACAGTTTTTAAACTTTATTTCTATTATGACTTCTTTGGAATAAAAATAAGTTATTTAAAAATGCACTAAAATGAATCGATAAAAGGAAATCAATTCTTTTTTTAAAAAAATTCACTTTGTTAAATACTTCTTCTTAATGTAGAAATAAACGATGAAGACTGAGGCAAACGATAATTTAAAATTATGGAAGTAATAAACAAAAATAATTACAGTTGCAGTTAATTACCTATTTTTAATATATGACCAGATAACATTCATTATGAATGTTTTAATTACATCCACCATAGACGTCCTTATTACATCTATCATGGACGTATAAATTACGTCTATTACAGATCCAAATGTTAATACTTCAAAGCTCATCCATCGGAGATGTCAATCCAATGTTCATATGTAGTCAACAGAAGACCACACAGTTCACATCTTACTATGGACGTCCTTATGACGTCCAAAAGATATGCAGGACGTCTTTTGAACTCTATGGATCTTTAAAAGACGTCTAATAGACGTGTGTAGTTGTATGAGAAGTTGGCACTTCTTGAGAATCAACAGTTAACTGAAATTGTCTAGGAGTTTCTTTATCAAGTTTAGCACATATCAAATTTATTAACAAAATGTGAACAAATTTAAAGCGTCCAATTTCCAATGATTTCAAAGAACGAATGTTTTTCTGCAAATTATCAATAAGCATACGAGTTATAAAGGGTTTTCTTTTGTTAATGTTACAATTAATTATATTTTGAATATGGCTCTCCACAATTAGTTTAGTATTCTCATAACGAAGTGTGAGGGAATTAAACAACGCGTCATAATTATCATTTGGTGATTGCACCTGTTTTACAGCACCTTTGAGGGAAGCATTCAAAATTTCTGTAATTCTGATAACGTTGGATTATTTTCTGCTAGATTTTGAAAGTAGTGCTTAAAAGAGGTCCAATTATTAAATTGACCATCAAATTGTGACTTTTTTCAACACAATAACTTTTATTTTTAAGTTCAATTGATTTGAAAAGAAAAAGTCTTGCACTGACCTGAAATTTGTTAATATTTTCGCCAATTTTCTCCAGAATTTTTTCAGTTTCTTTAATACCTCGTTATTTTCTATTTCGAAGTATTCATGCTTTACTTATTCAAATTTGCTTTTGATATTCCTCAATAAGCCTAGAACTGCACAAAAAAGTTCCGTCTTTTATAAATCTTTTAATGTTTTTGACAAAAGTTTAGCTAATTAATCTTGAATACTGCCTATTTAATACTTAATGGATGGCATGATTCCCATTCGGTTCTCCGGCTCACACCATCAAAAAATGTAATGTGTTAACAATAATTACTTATTGATCTACAAAGTTTTATTTAGCATTTAACAATTGCATGGGACTTAAACCCGCTCTCATATAATCTAATCAAGTAACAAGTGGACGTACGAACTACAACAAAAAGCGAGATTTTTATTCCACGGCCTTTTATGATTGTTGGTGCATTTGGCGCAAGGAAAAAATAGTCAACATTAAAAGCGCTGGCGCCAACAACATAAACGTGGGGACCTCATACATAGGATAGTAAGAAATTGTAACGCATTTTCATACTTAAATATCGTGAAGTTAATGTTACTTACTCCTTTCGTTTTCTGGGAGGGAAAGCAGAACTTTTAAGAACTACATATTCTTCGTTCAAAATAGAAATTGTTTTAAATTACCTTTTAAAGAAAATACCAATTTTTTTCTTTTTAATCATTCTAGTACTTAGCGGAGGTTTTAATGTTGACTCGAAAAAGATCAGTATTTTTTTTTTTTGGAAGAATGTAATGAAGTGTTAGAAAACAATTTCTTGATTGTATTTAACTTGTTAATTTTGAGAAAGGAGCTTCATCTGACTATATATATTGCATGCTTCGTCAACCAGAGGGAATAAAGAAGAATCGCATATTAAATTACGCTTTGTATTTAATACACCTTCTGTAGACAAAAAATGTTACGTATTGAAAAACCATTTAGATGCGGGTCCAAATCTTAATTTGTTAAATCCTTTGAATTTTAAATAGATGTTATTGGAATTCTAGTGATCAGAGGACCATGCAGAGAGGGTCTTGGAATGTTGCTAAGGTGAACAAGTTTATGTCTATCATCCTCAACTGTCTGTATATACATAAAGTTATGATATTAAATAGTAGTCTCTTGTTGGCATTATTTCGATTTTTTATTCCTTATTTCTCCAATTTTCCAATAAAATATTCGGCAATCTCTCTGACTTTAAATTTTTTTTTGATGCAATAAATATAACTTTTAGAGAGACTGTATGTATGTAACTATAGCTATAAGCATTTAGAAGCAAACAATTTGTTTAAAGTGTTTCAATTCATTTAAAATTTCTTAGAACTATGTAAAACTATTTACTTCATATTTTACAAAAGTAGTACAACTTTTAAGTTCAAATTAAAAATTTGACAGCTGCAATAGGAATCTCAACTGCTCTTTAGCATTGACATCATGAGCAACTTGAGGAATTTTTCACATTGACAGGGTTCGGTTTCTTTGTCACTCATCAGTCACTTTTGCATACGAGGGTTAATAACAACGGGGGTTATGGCTTAAAGTGGATTCTGAAGAACTAGAAACTTTCAAGCTCAAGTTGGAATTCAAATCCTCTAACTATTGAACCAAAGGCCAGAGCGTTAACCCTTCGGCTATGGAATTATAATTATTGTAGAATTTGTTGCAATAAATAATTAAGAAATCACATTTAATATATAGCATAAAAAGTTTTAATGAAAGAGTAGTTATTTCCTATGAATCACAAATATCAAAGGAAAAAATGTAATGGGTGAAATTAATAACTAAAAAGATTATTGCAACTTTAAAAGCACATATTTTAATTTTAATAATAAATTTTGAGAAATTCAAACATTAGTTATTGCTTTTCTTCACCAAATAAGCGACAATATCATCAAAACACAAGGAATTGGATAATGTTTTAGCTATTTGATAAACAAAGAACATGAATAATGGAAACCACACTTTTTTAATCCCTTCAAGAAAATTATCAATTACCCTGAACCAGGGAAGTGAGATATTTTATGGTTGAATGAAAAATTTATATCATCAAATAAATGAGAAATTCAATTATATTAAAAACTTATCTATTTCCTAATATGAGGTATCCCCAAACTGAATATAAATAAGGGATAGCTCATTTATGAAATTATTTGATTTCAAATTTACACACATATTTAAATTATTTGGCAACAAATGGTCTAAAACATGTGTCTATATGCAGTGTAAAGCACTGCTTTACTAATTCCTTTTACACTTTTAAGAAATCTCAAATAAATTTATTTGCAAACGCTTAAAATATGTGGCAGTGTTTCAGGATATATATATATATATATATATATATATATATATATATATATATATATATATATATATATATATATATATATATATATATATATCATATGTGATACAGTTGAATTCCAATCAATCTACTCACTCTCAGAATTTCAGAAAAATAAATTAGATTGTAGAAGAGAAGGAAAATCAGAAAAAGGAAAAAGTTCGAGAAAAGGAAAGGTACGAGAAGGTAGAAGAGGCAAATGATAAGTAGTCAGACATGTCACTTGACGAATTCAAAAACATTGTTTTGAAAATTCCTGGATGTTCAGAAGTCAGTGTGAAAAATTTAGGAGAATGGATTGTGAGTAAGACCTTAGATTTCAAATTGCAAATGATGGTAAACTTATTTAAAGTTTGATTAAGAAGATAACCTTAATGATCAAAGTGAAGCAATCGTGAAAGCATCAGTGAGAGTAGCATTTGCCAACTTTGAAGTTGTTTTATTTGGATAGAGTACCAGATAAAGTATCACTATATTCAAATTCTATCTGTTAAGCAAGTGACTTGGCAGAAAGAAAACGAATGAAAGCACAAAATAGCTTAGTCTGATCGAGATGTTCAGCACGAAATGACTATCATTTACAGTACTGTATTAATGTACATCACTTGTTAATATAAATAACATATAAAAGTACTACATTTTCATTTGTTTGACAAAAAGTTTTTTTCCATTAAAAATATGTAGTTTTTTCTTCCATTTTCGACGCACATTAATAAATTAAAATAGACCCTTTTTATCAGACAATTATCAGAATATTTGGTTATTCGAATGGGGTCCTGTCCCCATTGATTCGGATAATTGGAATTTTTCTGTACTTGTAAGCAAGAATTCTCATAATATAATAAAAAATTAAATGTTAATAAGCACTGACCCACCGTGATTTATTACACATAAGTGTGATGAAGTGTTTATATCAATTATTGATATTATAATTAATTTTTTTTATTCGATTAAGCTATTTACATCTTTCTTTCACATTTTCGGAAATAAAGAAAGAAAAAATTTCCTTCTTTATTTTTGAAATCATTCTAAATTAAAAAAATGTAAAAGTAACTCAACTCCACTAGGGAATTGAAAATTATTTGCACTTCAATTGTAGGTGACAATAAAGTTGAATTGTGGGCCAAGACAAAACGAAAGGTTATTTCTCTCTTACTTCTAAAAAAACAACGTTCAATTATAAAGTTCGTGAGTTCAATTCTCCATTATGG
Source organism: Latrodectus hesperus (assembly GCA_037975125.1). Lineage (NCBI taxonomy): Eukaryota > Metazoa > Arthropoda > Arachnida > Araneae > Theridiidae > Latrodectus > Latrodectus hesperus. The sequence goes on along the minus strand of CM075857.1, from coordinate 30,775,121 downwards.
GATGTTTGTTCGCAATTGACATTTAACAGTATTTTAAGTCTCATAAATTTTCTCAGGAAAAAATAACCTATGAGCCACAAACACATGAAACAAAATCTAATCAAAATGCTCATATGATTCACGTTATAAATGTGATGGCTTTTAAAAACACTAACATAAATTTACTAACATGTAATACCAATAAACCAATGTAGGTAAAAACAAGGCATTCCCATGAACAGAAACGTCAGCAACATGATAATTTAGTTACACAATGACCGAAAACATTAGAACTTTTCTTGACATATTGAAATTAGTAAGATATTATGAATTTTAGTAGTGATTACTTTTTTACCTTTAAAAAAACCGGTAGTTATATTTTAATTCAATAGCAGCTCAATTTTTAATGAACTTCTAATTTAGAAACACTAACGATTTTACGAATTATTAGCTAGTCCCTAACAGTCTGGAATAGAATTATCATTTTAATTCCTATTTGCTAACTAAATTTTTGAAAAAATTTCTTTTAACGAGTTTTCTTTCAGGTAATTTTTGTTTGCGGTTATTTTTTATTCTCTGATATTTTTTCACATATTTTTATTTTATGGCTAACCAACTTAGGTCGATGTTATACAAGAAATTTTCTATGGGTAACTAATTATAGCGTTAATTTTTAATTAATCAATGTAATTAATAAAAACAGTTTGAATTTTGAAATCGAAATTGCCTAAAATCGAAATTAAAAGAAGATAATTTTTTTATAAATCCTTATGGGATTTATGTCAGTAGTTTCTGAGGCAGAAGCCTCAAGCATTATTCATACCATATTTTTTGAGGTAATCAGTGTGCAATTTCTCTCACCTAATCTAACTTCTGGCTTCACAAGTTTTTGAAAGCAATCAATAGCTTGAAGCGAAAATATCGTTATATACTTTTGAAAAGAACGATCACATGTCATGGAATCTTTCAACCAATGAAATTGACTATCTATGTGTAATGTTTTTGTGGATGCATGCTTGGAATAATTGCAAAATAAAAAAAAATGATTTCTAAATCATTTTAACCTACGAGAATTATTAAATCAAGCACTGTAACTGAAGCACAAAAAATATTAGCTCATGCGATTGGAGTAAAAATATGTTACATTGATAACCATTACCATAATTTCGTTGTTGTTGTTGTTGCTTATCCTCCATGTCTGACGGAGTCAGACTAGATCCACGAGTTCGTTGACTGTAAGGAAGTCGAAGACTAAAAGAGGATTGCTAAAGAGATCCTCCCTAGAGAGACCCATGCAATCCAAAAGATGCTCAGGAGAAGCCTGATGATTTTGGCACTTGGTGCAGGCGACGAAAGTTTTCCTGCCCTCGTTGAAAGTGAGGCACTTAATATGACCGCTAGCAAGTCTTGAGAGAACAGTCCGGGTACGTCTGTCGCACGGGAGGTCAAGGGACAAACCCGGTTTTGATCCCTTGTACCAATTATGGGTGGGGGGTGTTTTCCACTCCTCCGAGATTTTTGATTTTTCCCGGGAGTATAACTCCAGAAAAGTAAGTGTGGAAGAGGGAGTATTTGAAATCCTGCAACCCTCCTTAACAAGATTATCGGCCATTTCATTCCCGTGGAGATTCACATGTGAAGGTATCCATTGCAAGTGAACATCATGATTAAGTGAAATGAGTTTTAATTTAAGCAGGATAGAGTTGCTGATCTTGTCGCCTACAAGAAGCCAATTACTAAGATGGTGGAGAGAACTACGGCTGTCAGACAACCATAATTTCAATTCAGGGTAATCTGAATCTGGATTCACATGAAACTTGTTTCAGAAAATTATTAAATAAGTGAGAACATTATAAATGAAAATGAAAAGAACTTTCATATATCAAACAGGAACAAAACGACTCAATGCTGAAACCTTCTGCAAAAATTGGTAGGCAGTATAACAAAGTACTTTCAAGGGGAAAAAAGAGTGAATGATTTTATGCATATTAAAAGATTTTTTCTAATAGCACTTTACATAGAAAGAGAAAGCAGTGTGGTAAAATAATAGTTTTAAGATCTAATAGTTTTCGATTTAACCAACTATTTTATTGGTTCATAAGTGATTTTAAACAAGACTCTATATTATTTGCATAATTTCTTTTTTAAAAATCTTTCGAAAACGCAAAAAAACTTGCGGAATGGCATTTTATTTTGCTCGATATTTACAAAAATATTAGTTAAAAAAATTCAGAACAAAATAAAATTCCTGCTGATTCATGAGATAAACAAAAGAAATATTTCCATAATTAAACTTTCTATTTCATTGAAAATGGAATCTGAAATTCATAAGCTGAGTTAATATAACTGATAACGAAAGACATGTTGTTCTGTAGTAATGCCTAAGTTCTAAGTTAAATGCCATTCGTACAAAAATTGATGCTTTTAATAATATAAGTGATGACTGGAATAGGTTCTTAATAAATTAAAACAAACGGGGAAGCCTTTTCAGATGTGGTCCAGAAAGTGTGATATATTAATATATTCATTTAATTTTATTAAGCTCAATCAAAGCGGGCAAAAAATTTATTATCATTTTTTTAACTTTATATAATGATTTAATGTTAAAAATTAATCCATATATATTATATTACGTGTTAAAATATAATTTTCGAGGAAATTTAATATTTTTGTTTTTAATAACAGTTAGCCTTATTATTTAAAGTTTGATATCTAAGAAAACAGTCTAATTTTTCAGTTTTTTGATATAGTAAAACATGTGTGACCCATACCTCCATAAATTATTTAACTGCCTTTTGTTTTATCATTCATATTTTAAACCGATTCGCTTTTTAATTATTGACCAAATGTATGTTTCTCAACATTTTCGAAAAGTATTGATTTTTTTCTACTAACTAATCATCATCATTATGTATGGTCTATTACTAAGCAGAAATAGACTATTACCAATAATAAAAGTTTATTTGTTATTCAAAAGTAAGAGGGCACAAATGATTCATATTTCCTCATGCAAACATGACACGGCTGAAAAATTTTGATAAAGCTCTAATCTGTTTTGAGTACTTTTTAACAAAGTTTGAATTCCTAAAGCAAACAGTAGGTTTACTATAAATTTGCGTTCTTGTGTAAAAAATGACTCTACAACGATAAGCAAACCCATCTGTGTCCATATATAACCTAAATGTAAAAAGCGGACCGTCGGGTGAATATAAGAAGCCAGTGCGGTGCAAGTGCTCAGCTAGATAGTCGCCAGGAGTCAAAACTGAGCCACAACTTCACGGCGAGGACTATCGGGATATTCAGAAGTTCGTCTTTATACTGCTTGGTTTTTATCCTTTTTTCTAGCTTAGAAGATTAATACTTTTAAAAACTTGTTTTAAGCATAGCTTTATAGTATGGTAAGAAATATCTGTATGTCTGGGAAACACCAAATCCATAAGCTTACATTAATTATTCAAAAGCTATTTTATATTAGTCTACAGAAAATTTGCTTATACTGGTAGACCTTATTACAGTTGATAATACACTGCTGGACAATTGCTAAGAATGGATCACAAATTGCAATGTAGCATAACATTAAGCTAGACATGAGGCCTAGTAGGATAAAATATAGTTGCCACACTGTTCAGACATTAGAAAAAAGAATATTTATTGTTCTGGAAAGTACAAAATCTGTGAAACATCTGAAAGAAGAAAACATTTTTCATTTGATGCTGCATATGGAAAAATGGAACAATGCATTTAAAAGTCAGCAGGCACCTTGAAGAAAGGTATCAATACGGGATATATCCACCGTGGAGTGTGATACAACATTTCACACGCCGTATCGTACTTTGCACAACATTATCCAACATCTGTTGAGGCAATTTATCCCATTCTTCTGGGAGTGCACGGATGAGGGTGTTCTTGTTTGTCGGATGATTGTTTCGACCAGCAACTTGCCTCCCCAAAGCATCCCACACATTTTCAATGGGGTTTATATCTGGAGAACGTGATTAGCATACGAGGCGTTGAATACCCTCGTTGTCTAGACAATCCTGAACAGCGAGTTCTCGATTACATGTTGCGTTGTCGTCCATAAAAACATATTTATCACCGACGGCACCACAGAAAAGACGAACATGAGGAAGTAGAACTTCATTTATGTATCGTTAGCCCGTCATAGTCCCATTCGCAACCACATATAGGGGCATGCGGCCATTGATCATGATGCCGGCCCCCGCCATGATACTGCATGTCGGATATCGGTCCCTTTTCTGGATATTTTCTGGACGATAATCAGTACCACTCTCGCGCTAGCGCTAGATCAGTTGGCGTCTACAATCCGATGACAGAATGAACCTACTCTTATCTGAGAATAGTCCGCATGCCCAGTCCTGTTCAGTCCATGTGCGATGCTCACGACACCATTGCAAACGGGCAGTATTGTGCTGTCTGGTCAATGGGATACACACAAAAGGTCTGCGGGCGTATAGTCCTCCTCCCCTCAAACGTCTGGCAACAGTTTTTCGGGAGATCTGCTTTCCTGAGGCAGCAAGAAACTGATTTGCCACCTGCGAGCTGTGGTGCGCCTGTTCCTTTTTGCCGATAGGACGATATATATGTCTTCTGCAGGCGTCGTATTTCTAACACGACCTCCCCCGTGCCACCTACTACACTTTCCAGTAGTTTTAAATGACTTCCACAGCCATGAAACAACGCTGTGAGCGATGTTGAACTCCCTGGCAACATCTGTTATTTTTCGCTCTTCTTCGATCTTTCCTATAATTCGGCCACGCATAAAATCATCTAAGTGACGTCGGGAAGACATGCCAAAAATGTTAAGTTCGTCTATTAAATCTTTCCTGTGAAACTTGAAACAACAACTGTCCACACGCGTCAAAACCTTTAAAGCTCTTATGAACGCTATCTCGCGACGAACAGATGTGGAAAAAAATTTGCATACGCATACTTCTTCTTACGATATCCCGAACTTATTCTAATTTTCCACATTTTACTTCCTTTCATTTTGTGGTTGCTATGGATGATAGTGTTATCCGTCATTAGCAATCGTCCAGCAGTGTATATATATACATATTTACTTTCTCTTATATAAATTCAGTTGATCACTTAATTTTCAGTGCAATATTTTAACTCTAGACAGAGTTGTCATTTACCATAGTCGAATATACATGCATTCGTGACATGAATTCATAATTTTTAATAATGTCTATAGAGAATAAGCGATTCTATAGAAGTTAGGTGAACATTATTAATATTTTTAGGAGCAAATAATCTATACTGAGATAAATATTAACCAATTTCTTTGGAACTCAAGAAAATTAAATGTAAGTTTGGTACATTAATTTAATAAAATTAACGAAAAGATTAACCAATAAAGCCAGGTGGTAATAATTGTTTATCATACCGTTTATCAAAAATGTACGAAATTTCAAAATGTAGTATTTTGATCCTATTGTGATTAGCTACGGATTTAAATCTAATTAAATCCGTGCATTTAAAGCACAAGTTTGTAATAAAACTATTTCTAGAATTTTCAACTGATTTAAAATTGCAATTTTCCAAAAGTAAAACTGGTAGATGAGTTTTAATACTATTTAAATAATTTTATAAAATTTCAGAAACTCTTATATTCAGAGAATCATTAATGGAAGGTGCTCTTTTTTTCTCCATCAAAATTTATATTAATAATATCTTTCATAAAATACAACACATAATTTTCATGACTATAAAAAATTTCAGAAAAGAGTTTTAATCGTAATATGTAAACAAACAAATTCAGATATATCAATTTGTCATTCAAATCTAAGGAAACAAAAGTAAATCGATTTTGATAGAAATACAGGTGTTATTATATTATACGTGAATGTAACTTCAAATCAAATATTTTTAATTGGGTAATCCATATACTGTGGGAATTTCACCAATTTATGCAACGTAAGAATTGACATGTTTACTTTAATTGTAAAATAACTATTAGCCGTATCATTTTCCATACATTCGAAAAGATTTTCTTTGAGCGTTTCCAAACTGTACCACTGAAAATTCTAGTGTCTGGTTTACTTTTTGGTAATGTGGCTGTGTTGTGTGATTATAACATCATTATAAAAGAATTCTTCATATTTTGTTTCCTTAAACATTCTTGAAAAATATCGCCCTCTTATTTTTTTTTCGTGAATTTTACTTCAATTTCGTTTCATTATCATAAACAAAATTTCTAATTCGAAAAAGCAATAGATATTCAAACTTATTTCTGTTCTTTCACCTTTTGCTTGTAACACGAAAAGTATTCTAATTTTTAAATATTTATTTCATTTTTAAGACTAAATTTGAGTAAATCATTGATATTAGGCATACGGTCTCAAAATCATTTTTATCGTTTTCAATATGCATATAACTTTTGACAAAGGAAAATATACTTGAATTTCTTAACTAATTTCTAATAGGAAAATTTACTATTTTAGAAATAAATATAATACAAGTGAAACTGAAATAATTGATGGACAAATTACTTGTTTCCTCTTGTGAATGTAATCTTCTAGAAAACGATGTAAAAATCATTTTTTGATCTGTGTGCTGTATTATATAAGCAACTATAACTGAAGAAAGACAAAATATTATCTGACATATTGGAAAAGAAATCGTATTCAGCCATAAGCAACTTCAAGCAAAATGCTGCTTCCTGAAATTTCTCTTCAGGTCCTTTTGAATCTGCATTCAGATTTAATTTGTTCGTACGAATTATTAGGTGATTAAATTCTTGAGAACCTAATAATTTTAAATGAAAAAACTTTCAAATATGATAGAAAATCTTCAGAATTAATATTGTTACCATCAGCAAAACAGTAGTTGAATGGTTAATAGATTTACTTACATTTTGAGAAACACAACAGTAAAATTACTTTCTAAGTCAACAAAATTAGGCCGAGCTGGCAGCCGAATGGTTAGCGCTCTTACCTTCGGTTCAACAGTTCGTGGGTTCGCATCCCACCTTGGGCATGGGTGTTTGTAGTGGTTTGGAATCCACTTTAAACTGTAAGTCCCGGTCTAATTATCCCTCGTGTGCAAAAAATGACCGTTGAGCGACAAACAAACCAAACCAACAAAATGTGCTTTAAAGATGTTTTTCTAAAATAAAAAATGCGAATACTCTTTCATCAATAAAATAAATACTTCTTATCAATAAAATAAAATTTTACCAATTTAATTTTTTTTTAGTTAAAAATTGTGTGTTTTTGCTTGTCATTATGCAAAGCTGACATACTAAATGTTTGTTTCTGATGAAGTTTTTTTAAGATGAGGAAGAAAGTAAAAAATATTAATTTTAATTTCTATTATAGATTAATCATAAAATCGAAATATCTTAAAATAGAAATAATTTTTCCATTTTGCAAAGTTTCGATTTCCAGAAAAGTTTTACAAGTGCCTAAGTATTTGGGAAAATTAGCGTCTTTTTCAGTGGCGCATACTGGCAATGTGTGAATATCCATGAATCTGAGGTCACTAGAGTAGACAAATTTTTTACGTTATTCAGTGTAAAAACTAATCAGAATTGTAGATAAAACATTGATTTTTCTAATGAATTCCTAAATATTTAGCAGCAACAACATTTTAATTTAGTAAATGCTTGATAAAAAGTTATAATTTTTCCACATCATCTCAAAATTCCCGAGAACGTTGAAAATTCCTGAGTGAGTTCAAATTTTTCATAGAAATAATTCGCTTTTTTAAGCCTTTACAACACATCATACAATTAATCCTTAAATTGTGCCATATATGATATTACAGCTGTTTGCGGACAATTTCAAGAGAGCTCATAATTGATTATAAAATTTCACTAATACAGTAGTATACAGAAAAATTTGATTAAAACTCATTAATAAGGTTTATTGTGTGTCGATATCGAAAATAAAATAATGATTGAAAATTGCTTTATTATTGCGCTTATTATTAGCAACCAGACGAATTTCTTTTAGTTTTTATATTTTATACCTACAACAGATTTAAGTTACTGGTTTTAAATAATGTCTTGAACTACAACAAAAATGATTGACATGATAATGAAATTATTCCATGTATTATGTGTTCAAGATATTTGTTAAAAAATGACATGGTTCTTAAAAATTTTATTTGAATCTCGCTGTTTTTAAGTAGTAATGGTTAATTTTATTTGTGAATGGAGGTTTTATTGGCTTAAAAAACAATGATTTAGTTTTATTTTCGGTTTTATTATTTATATAGAAATAATATTCTGCTATTTTTTGAGAATTTTGTTATTGGGTTTCTTTTTTTATATATACAAAATCTTTTGTTGAAGCTGTTTTATATAGGGTGGATTTATGAGAATATTCGAACCTGAAATTTAGAAGACAACCAATTATATTTTATTTGAATCAAGAATTCTTATTTGTTTAATTTTTAATTCTCGGTTTTAATTTCAGCAGATAACCGGTTAAATAACATTTTCTTGAGAATCGTAAGCACATCTTAAATTTAGAATGAATATTCACCCAACCATGTAGTACTACTTACAAGAATTTATCATACACAACTTTAAATAATAAGTTTATTATAAGTCTTTATAATGCATTTACCTTGTGTTACGCAAATTTTATTAATTAATATAAACTTTTCCTGAGAAATATGCCAACACATTAGAGAGAATTTTAATTAACCTTAACATTTCTTAAGAAAGTGTGTGTGTGTCATCCATCCTGAAAGAGATTAGCCAATTCATTGGACGAAATGAGGAAGATAATAAATATGATCCTTGTATTTAAAACACCTTCAGGAAGATAAGTCTAACTATCGTTAATTCCTGAACTTTACGGAAAGTGTAGGATAAAAATATTACATTCTGCTCATATTAAACCAAAACGTGTGTTACTTGCTTTTTGAAAGGATTTGAAACATTTGAAGGGCCCTATTAGAGGTATTACGTTTTTCTTTTGCGTTTGAAATATTTCATCGCACATTATTTCTGTGTTCAATATCGTTTGATTATCATAAAGAAAATTTACAAATACAGCAATCATTATGAATTAAAGCTCCTTTCTGTTATTTTCCTGGTTTCATTAAGACACTCTAAATGATTTTAAAATTACAATTACATTAAAATATTTATTCCATTTTTATGTTTCATCAATTGTAAAACTTTTGAATAAAGAACAAAGATTTTTTCTTTTTAGCTAAAAAGATGTCCTATACGATTTAAGTGTAATCACTCATTACAAAATGGTGCAAACTGCTATTAACGAGTACAAATGGCATAAAATACAAAAAGAAATGTGATTATGATTTCTCATTGTAGCATGTAAGCATAAATTAAATTACAATCTCATTTTCATTTGATCTTAAATTTAGCCATTTGTCTCAGTATGAAAAATTGTTTTTCACTTTATTGAAATGCAATGAATATTTCATCCAACAATTTCCAAACAATTCAATGGACATGATCTGTTCAACGAAATAGAAATCACACCCATATAAGTTACAATGATATGATGAATGGATATTACTTCCCACTTAACTATCTGTAGCGAAGTCTGAAACCGTAAATCAAATGAGAAATTATAATATGATGTAGCATTAATATGACATCGCATTTCTTAATTTTCTGCATAGATTATTTTGTGTGATTGCCTTTCTCAAACTCTGTAACATTTAGAAATGCGATCAGACTGTTATGTATTTTCTTATTTGTATAGTGGTTTTATCAAATTTTTAAATGAATTATTTTCCAAAAATATTTTCTAGCAGAAGATTCTTACCTTTTAATAGTTATTTTATTTATTTTTAATATCATGAAATTAATAATCGAATAGGAATATATACCGCTATGTAGCACTTTGGTATTTAGCTCAATTTATGACGTGGATTGTTACTTTAAGCAATAACTCTGCTGTTGAGGAAAGTATTTTAAACTATAATTCTGCGTCAAGCAGAAACTTAAAATAATCACCAATTACTTTCATTCTTTAAATTAACCTTGTTCTAGATATAATTGCAGTTTATTATGGTATAACTTATGTAACTTATTCACTTATTATGTTATAATAATTTTGTTAGAAACTAAAATCTTCCAGAATGAAATTCGGAGAAGTTGTTAGCCGGACGCATATAATATGTTGCTAAAAATCATTTTTGTCTTTTCTACATTAAACATTTTAAAACTGTATACAATAAAACCATTAAATAGGAAAAATTGGAGATCCAGTTCGTTAGAACTGTAAAAGGAAGGATTAAAAAATATAAATAGATAAATTGAGCGAAAATGCATAAATCAAATAATATGCAACGTAAAAATTGTATTTTTAATTCAATAGAAGGAAATATAAAATTTTATAAGAGAAAATTATGTTAAGTACATGCATTATTTTACACTAATGCATTATTCAACTTGACATGAAAAACTAATTTGAACATCATGGTTAACGCCAAGCTTCACTTATCACGAATCCTCACGCTCACAGTTTAAAAGAATTTAATAGAAACTACTGGTGCTTTTTTGTGTTCTACTTTGTGGTAAGACAACAAAAAAAGGTGGTTTTCTTTTATACAGTGAGCGCGGGAAGAATGTGGTGTTTTCATTAACAATGAAGTGACGGAGATGTCACATATGTTCATAATACCCGTATATGGCTTCACTGCTGTTATCTTCAACACACTTTTCGCAAAATTTAGGGCGTTAAAAAATTAAGATTTTGCTTCGGAATATCACCTGTCATCTTTATCACCTTCATCCCATTCACAGTTTCCAACAGCGGTCAAACTCTCAACAATCTTCTTCTCATTTAAATAATTATAACCTGGATCGTCTTCATCTGCATCTAACAACTCTGCGTCTTCTAGCGTCACATCAGTTTCTCCATCTCTGTTTTGGAAGATGTGAAAGTCGTCAATTGACTGATACTTTTGTATTGCGGGCGCGAGTAGCCGATCAACCTATAATTGTGAGTTTTGATAATATATTATTAAATTTGCGAGTAGGCCCCACAGAAAAATAATTTTGTTCTCTTTTAAATGTTACTGTCTGTTCAATATTTGTGAAATTAAAGTGTGTCTGTGTTTATATGTGTGTGTAGGTTGTGTCAGCGTTTTATATGCAACAAACAATATAAGAATGAGAAATATTATATGTATATATCAACGTCTAAATAGTTGACTGATTTAAGCGAAATCTCGTTTAAAGAGAGTTTACTGTATCCTTTTCTCAGTGGGTTATTTTAATTGTAGTAAATAATGTTGTGATGTAATTCCTTTCATTCCCTTTAAAGAACTCGTTTATTGTTTCTGAGAAACTTCTAATAATTTCAACATTAGATTTTATATCTAATTATATAGCAAAACCGGAGTTATTCATAGGCATTTTTTTTAATTTTAAAAATTATAATTCAAACAAAGCGAAAATTATTTTCAACTGTACTCGTTTGTTTCTGAAAATATTAAAATTTCCACACTTAAAAATTATTTAAATAAAATTGTAAAAATTTTTATCGAGCAGAGTGCTATTGATAGTTAAATTTCAAACATTACATTTATACTATATATTTTTTATATAAAGATATGGAATTAATATTTCATGCTGACATCTAATTGCAGAGGAAGATTAACATTTACATCATTAATAACTGTTAGTCATGTTAACTAAAACTTGATATCTAAGGAGTTTACATACTTTTCAAGTTTTGCATATAGTAAGCAGTGTCTGAATCACATGGATATAAATTATTTAATTGCGGTTTGCTTTCTCATTCATACTTCCTCATTTTCACTTTTACTTATTGCTCAAATATTTGTTTCTTGAGGCTTTTAAAAGTATCGAAACTTTCTTCTTTTTAACTCTTATGCTTAAGAATTTTTTAATAACATTAGCATATTTTGGCTTAGGTTTTGGTTTTCAATTCATTTACATGGAATATTGACAAAACTTATTTCTTTATTCAAAAATAAAACATTCTTTCTTAAATAATTTCATTATTGTTATAAAAGTGTCCAATCAATCATCCACATTACGTGTAGTCTATTACTATGCAGATATACGGTATTATCAACAATAAAATTATCTTTGTAATTCGAATCCAAGAGGGCACATGTTATTTATTTTTATTCATGCTCAGTTATTATAGCACGAGAAACTACAAAAATTTAGGTTTGTTTTATGAGAGAGTAAAACGCTTCTCTCAAGTGACCATTCTTTAGTAAAATTTAAATTCCAAATACGAATAAACTAATGTTTATAATATTTGAATAATTATTTGACTAAAATCTCTTAATTTACTTCATTCAGAATAATAAGATTGTCTTCCTTAAGTTCCTAAATGTAAAGCTGCGAAACGCAAATAAAACTCCTATTTTTACCAATTTCAAAAGAAATTCTCTGACAAAATATATCTCTCCATCAACAATTCTTATATCCGGGTCTAATTCTCGCAAAATTATAAACCGTGTTGGAAACTGCAAGCTATACATTGTCTATTAGTTCAACATTCATATGATTAGGATTTTTCAACTATAAAATGTTTTCGAATAGTTGCTATCTTTGACATTTATTTTCTTTTGCATAAATTACGACAAAACACCTAATATATAAATTGAAATATAAATTTATACCCAAAACATTACTGGTAGATACTGACCCCCGTTTGCAATTGCCATCAACTTGATGTCGGCTATATAATCTCTTGTTTCATTCACTTTTGATAACAATTTGAATAGAAGAATATTTTGTCCATTCGTTTGATTATTCTGCTGGGCATTATAATTTTTTTCTTATGAAAATGTCATCTTTAATTTTTCCTAATGTAAGCAAAGCTTTTGAAAAATATTAAAAATTAAGAGTAATGAATCAAACTTTTAGATTCGAAGGTTTACTTCTTTAGAAATAAATTTAAGATTACTCAATTGTAAAATTATATTGGCTAGAACATAAACAGCATCACTTTTTGATTTAGGTAAAAATTAACTAGAAATAATTTCAAGAGTAAAATTAGTCTAAAGTTAAAAAAATTGATTCGTCAAAATACTTGAATGTTTTTCAAAGTAATCAAAATTTGAAGTAAATAATTTCCAGGTGTAAAATGCACTGAATTTGCTTATTTCTTATTAAAATACACACGCAGGAAGCATAATCTTATAACTCGATAGTAAAAATCTTTATTATATTGAGGAACAGGTAGTTTGTTGACAATGGTAGACACAATTACTGTTCATAACAAATATTTACAACTTATTTACTTTTGTATTATGTAAATTCATTTGATCGCAAAATTTCGCATTCAATAATCAAACTCTAGATAGAATTGTTATTACCCTTCATGAAATTTTAATTAATTGTGACACGAATTCATAATTCCCCTATCAATCAAAAATTTACAAATATTTCTTAATAATAAAATATCTACTCTGCAATAAAAATACATTGCAGTGAAGATAAATCAATTTATTTGGGTGATATTCAAGGAAAATAAACGTCGGATTCAAACATATATAATATAACAACGATACATCTTTCAAAAAGAACAATCGGAAAGATTAGGAATATCATATTTTTTAAATTTTTTCCTTTAAAGAAAGTACCAGACATAGACTTTTATACGATAATTCAATACCATCAAATGAAATTTGGAAAGCTTATTTTATTTCAGTTTCGAATATTAATACTACGTTTTAAATATCACATTTTTGCAAAGTAAAACTGGTAGTGTTATTTTAATTTTGTTATATATTTTTTTAATATTTCGGATTTATTATTCTCGGACAACTATTAATGCAAGTGTTCCTTATTTTGAATAAACACATCATTTTCTTTTTTGGAAAAAAAATTTCTATGTTAGTAGAAAGAATCTTTGTTAAGGGTTTTTGCGATTAAATGAATTTCTTTGCCTATTGCAAAAAATAGTCAAAAATTTTTCATTCTTCTACATTTAAATATCATTGAAAATAAGTATACTGTTATAAAAATAAGTATACTGGCCTGAAATCTTTTAATAATATGGAAGGGTGTTCTTTTCTATCAAATTTTCCATTATTAATATATTTTGTATTGTACAAAAGATTATTAACATAATTATTGAAAATCACAAAAAAAAATTATTCGTAATATACAAACGAAAATGTTTTCCAATATATATCAATTTGTCATTCAAACCTAAGAGAAAAAGATAATCCCTCTTGATAAAAAATAAAATAAAATAAAACAATTTTTATTATAGAAGTATGAAACTTATTGAGCAGTTACCATGAGTTTAATGGTTTGGAGAAAATTTCTCCCGATTTAAATCAATGTCAAAATTGAGAAACTGTATCCTCTAGTGGTGTCATTAATGAAAGAAGTGCTTAGAGCAAAGTCGTACTTTCACCTTCGGGGTGCTCTGGTTAAACGAAAAACGCACTCGACACATTTAAATTCGCATAATCAATGGAATAGCGACTTGGCTTGTTCAAGTGACATAAGTAACAACAACAATTTTTTTTATCAAACATTGTGTTTATACTTTTAATTGAAATCTATATGCTTTGGAAATGTTTATATACTGGGCAAAAACCACTTTTTTTAAAATCTTTCCCAAAAAATTATCAATTACCTGGGACGCATGAAGTGGATTCTAATAGACGCAGGAAATGGATATTATTGGAGTAAGATGAAAAATATATATCATCAATATAATTTAAATTTATTGATATTAAACAATTATCCATCCCCCTAATAGGTTTCAAACCGAAACTGAATATAAATAATGGATAGCTCATTTAGGAAATATAGTAGCATCCAAATATTCTCAGATAAAATACAACGACCAAAAACCGTAATTATCAATATAAAAGCATAATATAAATTTAAAACCAAAAAATTACGGTAGATGCTGACCGCACGTCCGCCACTGCCGTCACCTTGGTACTTGCTATCTAATTTTTTGTCTCATTCACTTTTTATAACAATTTTTTTAAATAATTTGAATATCAGAATATTTTGTCCATTCGTTTGACTGACCTGCTGGGCATTATGAGTTTTTTCTACGGAAAATTTTGTTTTTAATTTTTCTTAATGCAAGCAAAACTTCAGAAAAATATTAAAAATTAAGGGTCGTAAATCAAATTTTTAGATTGTAAGGTTTACTACTTTGGAAATAAAATAAAAAAAAATCAATTGTAAAAATAGATTGGCAAGAACTTAAACTCAATCACTTTTTTATTCATGTAACAAACGACAAGAAATAATTTTAAGAGTAAAATTAGTCTAAATTTAAAAAAGTTTTGATTCTTCAGAATGCTTGAATGTTTTTTAAAGTAATCTAAATTTGAAGTAAATGATACCCAGTTTTTAAATGAAGTGAATTTGTTTCTTTCTTATTAAAATGCTGTAAGCATAAACTAAACTCGAAAATTAAAATCTATATTATATTGAGGAACAGGAATTATGTTTACTTTATAGACCCAATTACTGTTCATAATAAATATTTACAACTTATTTACTTTGTCTAATGTAAATTCATATGATCGCAAAATTATTGAATTCATAATTCTGTACAATGACAACTGAGAGAGGCTACTTTAATGAAGCTTAATTATTTTGGTTGTTACTCAAAGAAATTGAACAGATTAAACAGCAGCATATTTCTTAAAAACAGTAACTGAAGAGAAAAATGAAAAAAAGACAGAATTTACTGACTCGTTTCGTTTAAATATAGAAAACTAGAAATTATATTTCAAGTACCTGACATGGACTTACATTCAATAAATCTATGCCTTAAAGAAATAAGATAAATAGATAAACCATACTATTTTTAAATGAAAATTATTTATTATATAACAGATTTTAGCAAAGTAAAACTGGTAGTGTTATAAAATTTTTTTAATATTTCGAAACTTTTATTCTTCGATTATTATTAAGGCAAGTTTTGCTCTTGCTTATTTTTTTTTAAAAAAAAAGTATCATTTCCCTTTTTTTAAAAAAATAAAACATTTATATGTTAGCAGAAAGAATCTTTTGTAAAGGTTCCTGCGATTGAATAAATTTCTTTACAGATTGCAAAATAAAAGTTGAAAGTTTTCATTCTTCTACAGTTAAATATCATTGGCAATTGTTATAAAAATAAGTATACTGGTCTAAAATCTTTTTACAATACGGAATGGTGCTCTTTTTTAATTTTTGCATTATTAATACATTTTATAATATACAACAGATAATTTACACAATAATTGAATATCACAAAAATCTTTTTATCCGGAATATACTAACGAAAATGTATTCAAATATATCAATTTGTCATTCAAATTCCAGAGAACAAAAACAAATCCATCTTGATTAAAAAATATTTTTGCTATAGAAGTATGAAACCTGTTGAGCAGTTACCATGGGTGTAATTGCCTGTTGAAAATTTCCTCCCCATCTTCGAATCAATGTCAAAATTGAGGAAGTGGATCCTCTGGTAGTGTCGTCCATTAGAGAAATACTCAGAGATAAATCTTACTTTCACCTTCATGGTTCTCTGGTTAAGCAAAAGATACACTCTAAAGATTTAAATTCTCATAATCAATAAAACAACGAGCTTCGCTTGTCCATGTGTCATAATTAAAAACAACAACAAACTTTAAACAAATATTGTGTTTATATTTTCATTTGAAATCTATATACTGTAGAAATGCTTATATACTGTGCTAAAACTAGTTTTTTTAAAACCTTCCTATAAAATTATCAATTACCTGGGATGCAGGAAGTGAAATATCTCGGATTTAGATAAAAGATTTATATCATCAAAATAATTTTAATTTAATTATATTAAACAATTATCAATCCCCTAGTATTTTGCATCCCCAATCTGAAAATAAATAAGGGATTGCTCATTTAGGAAATGTAGTAGCACATCCCAACATACTCAAATACTTCGAATTTTATTCTGCGACAAATAATCTAAAAAATTTGAATTTATACATCGTAAAGCAGTTCGTTACTTTTTCCTTCTACAGTTTCAGGAATTCTCAAGTATAAATTATCTTCAATATGCAAATACTTAAAAAAATATGACAAAGTTTTTGATTTTTAATATATTATAACATTTACATTATATCTGATACAGAAGAACTTCAATTATTCAAATCGCTTTCAGAAAAATAATTTAAGCTGTAGAAAAGAAGTAAATGGAGAAAGAAGAAAGGAAAGAAGAGAAGAGAGAAGAAGAGAAATGAGAGATAGATGCGTCTGACTTTTGAGGTTTTCAAAAGCATTCTTTGAAAATATTTAGAAATTCAGAAGTTAGTGCTGAAGATACAGGAGAATAGATTGTTAATGAAACTTTAGATTTGAAATTGAAAATAATAGTAAGCTTATTTAATGTTTGATCAGGAAGATAACCTTGATGCGAGAAAACGAATGAAGATAGCCGAACAGCTTAATCTGACAAAGATGTTTAGCAAACAATCATTTTCATTAATGATACTGAACATACAACCTGTATTAATATACAGTACTTGTAAGTACCATGACGTGTAAATGTGCTCCCTTAACATTTAATTGACTAAGAGTTCGCTTGCTTTAAATATGTGTATTTTTTTCTCTCATTTTCAATGTACAATAGTTAGTTAAAATAGACTCTTTTTTCTAAGAAATTCAATTATCCGCATATTTCATCACTTGAATTGATTGCGGTCCCAATTGTTTCGGATAATTGGAGTTATAATATACTTGTATGGAAGAATAGTCTTACTATGATAAAAAAAATCAAATGTTTTTAAGAACTAACCCTTTGCGATACTAAAACACATCAGTTTAAATAAATGTTTATATAATTTACAGATGTTATGATTAATTTGGTTTTGTTAAATCTGGGAATTGAAAATTATCTGCACTTCAATTCTACAATGAAATGGAAAATTGTGGGTTAGGACCAAAACCAAATGACAAGTTATTCCTCTCTCACTACTAGAAAATGACCTTCGTTTGAAAAGTTCGTGTGTTCAATTTCTCGCTTTGGTTTGAGTGTTTGCAATCGATTTCTTTTAGTAAGTTCAGATTTGATAAATTTTCGAACAGAAAAATGATCGTTGAGCAACAAACACACAAAACAACTCTTTTCAAAAAATTTTCACATTTATCAGGAATTCCAAAATCGACAGGTTAGATCACGCGTATCGATATTGCAATTACTAAATATTTCTTAAAAAACTAGCAGCCGCATTTCTTCGACTGTTAAAGAAATTTTCAATAACAGACCCAAATAAGTGTTAACTAGTGGGGAGAAACATCGATTATAACATTAAAATATACAGAAATATTAACAGCACACCCTATTGGTTATACATCTCTGCGTCGTGAAAACCTGGCAAATTTAGATTAATATTCAAAGCATCTTGGATCTATTTTCGTTTACGAAGTGTCGGCCTGCGGAGCAGGCCTTTATGTTTTCATCTGCGATAAGTCCTTGAAGGAAGACATTGCGGTACTGACAGGGTACGCTAGACTCAAAGCGTGAGGAACCGAGTCTTGGCGGTGAGAGCCAATCAGCAGAGAGCTGAGAGGCAGAGCAATGAGTTGAAAATTTTTATTCTACTTGAAAATAGAGGAAATAATAATGTTGTAATAATATTGTTTTATACAGTGAAAGAATAAATAAGAAATAATTCTGAATAAATGAAGAATAATATGAGATTAAATAAGGCTATATACTCTATATACAAAAGTTATATTAAATATACTCATCTAAATAATGCCTGGCGATTGGCCTATATTTACAGTCTTCTATGACATACTCATAGCGAAAAACTTGATTAAATGCACCATCTGTACAGTTAATTCCTTTATCACAGAATTTTTTATTTAGGTTAGTAGTATGCTCTAGAACAGGGCTTCTTAAACTATGGATCGCGACCCCATTTGGGGTAGCGTAGCAAAATTCTGGGGTCGCGAGAGATAAAAATACAATTTAACAGAAAATGTTTTTTAACTTGTAAAATGATTGTTATAAAGATAAAATAACAATTATCGTAGATAAATATATCATAAAATCTTCTAGTTCGGAAAGATTGTTTGTACCTGCATTTCTATTAAGAGTATTATAATACTCTTAATAGAATTGCAGGCAAAAACCGAAAAACCGAAATGATCCTCAGAAATATTATCAACAAAATTTCTAGGTATTATTGCTGAAGAAACTATATAAACATTTCATTTTATTCTCATTTAGCCGTAATTTTTCTAAGCATTTTATGTTGAAACACTCCAAGTTTATGTTTGTCTCTTGGCGTAATAGTATTCCACACAGGTGAAGCATAGGTGATGATGGGTCTTAACATTGTAAGGTAGAGCAGCCTCTTGAATTTTAGTATTAAATTTGAGTTTTTTCCAATTAAGTTGAATAAGCATCCATAAGCTTGAGTGGATTTTTTAAATACGTTATTGATATGTGCAGTCCATGAAAGTTGAGTATTAAATGTTAATCCAAGATATTTAGTGGTTATCACCTTCCGGAATGATTTTATCGAATAGATAGACTTTATTAAGTTGAGAAGTAATTTAATTTTATTTTTCTGTTAAATACTATTAGTTGGGATTTATAAGCATTTATATTTATTCTCCATTTACTGCACCAGTTTTCAATGTTAATCAACGCATTTTGAAGTTTATGAATAGCATTATTCGGCCTCATAGAATCAGCTATAATAGCAGTGTCATCTGCATAGAAAGCAATTTGAATTGACTTATTGTCCAAACCGGGGAAGTCATGGGTGAAAAATAGGTATAAGATTGGGCCCAGGATGCTACCTTGTTGGACTCCAGCTTTGATGTTCAGAGTAATAGAGTTTTCATTATTGTATTTAATATGGAAGAAGCGATAAATTTGATATGAGGTGATGAGTAAAATTATATCGGTGTTTATGTTGAGTTTTATGAGTTTGTGTATAGTAGGCTTTCGTGCCATACTCTATTGAAAGCTTTTATTACGTCGAGCATGACCATAGCTGCATACACATTGCGATGAATATTTTGACCAATAATCTCAGTAATTCTTATGAGTTGTTTAACAGTTGAGATAAGTTGTTTCTGAAGACATATTGTTGTTTCGGAATTAGGTGAAGATAACATTTTTAATTCTATTATAAATTATTTTTTCAAATATTTTTCCTAAAACTAGGGGCAGGCTGATAGGTCTGTAGTTTTCAGGTATTCTGGTATCTTTTCCAGGCTTTGGGAAAAGAATTATGGTAGCAGTTTTCCAGATTGTAGGAAAATATGATATTTTAAGGTAGTTATTAAAATATTGATGAGTTTGCGAGTAAAGTCCAATGGTAAATATATGATCATATTTTTGGTAATATTGTCTTCTCCTGGGGCTTTTTTGGTCTTTAGATTTTTAATAATTTTAATTATTTTATTATCATTTGTTGGTGTAATTGTATTATGAATAATATTAGCTTGTATATAGTTATGATAAAATGAATTAATATCATTGGTGAAGGAATCATCTGTGACTTTGTTTGGTTGAAATTGTAGAAATATTGTATTTGCAAAGATGTTCAGTTTTTCATAGTTTGTATAAACTGGTCCGTTTTGGCCATTATGCAATGATTAGTTGTTGTTTTTCTTCTTAATTGTTTTGCAAATTTCCATATAGAGTTGTTTTCTGTGCTAAGACTTTCTATTTTATCTTGCCATTGTGTTTAGTCCTATAGTCTGTGCAGAGTTTTTTAATTTTCTTATTACGTTTGTGTTGACTGTAGTTTTGAGTCGTGGGTTCAAGGTTTTATGAAATTGTTTCCTGATGAGATTTCTTTCTTTTATGAATTCTCTTATGTTACTTGGTAATTTTAAATAATTTTTGTGGTATTTAAATTTATGGGTTGCTATTCCTTTTGCATGATTGATATTTTCATTGAATAAGTTTATATCATTATTTATTTCATTTTTAATTTCCTGATTATTATTATTATTATTGGGTTGATTATTTTTGATTAATGATTGATTTTCTTTGTTAATTTGATCTTGAAGAATATTATAATAGAGTTGCCAGTTGGTTCTGAATAAAAAATTTTATTTGTAATATTTTTCTTTATTCCCAGGGATCCAAGAACTGGAAAGTGATCAGAAGAGAGATCATAGATAGTCTGTGCTGATAGTGGGTAGCTGGTATTTGTAAGAAAAATGTCCAGGATGTCTCCTTGGTGTGTATAGTGGAAGTGCGTAGGTTCGATTGGAGCAATTATTTTTAAATTATGATTTTGAGATATTTCTAATAATTTAGTTCTATTTTTATTATTAGTGTTGAATCCCCATGTGATGTTCTTGCTGTTAAAGTCACCTCCAGAAATTGTAGGAATATTTTCAGGTAGAATTTCCATAATTTCTTGGTCTTTTAAATTATGCTTAGGTCTGTTGTAATAGTTAGTAATTTTGAATTTCAGATTATTTTCCAGATTGATGATAGCTGAAGTTTCTTAAAAACCGTCTAATATTTTGCTGCTATACAGTGTGAAATTAAAAGATCTTTTGATAATAATTGCGGTTCCTCCTCCAGCATGATGTGTCCTGTCAGTACGTTGTAGTTTGGAACATTAAGACTCATAGTTGGTCTTAAGTGGGTTTCTGTGATTATGGCAATGTCTATATTATGTTCATCTAGGAAGCTCATGAATTCAGTAAATTTGGGCTTTAGGCTACGTGCGTTCCAATTCACAATTTGAATAGGTGAGAAATTTTAGTTTTTAATTGTCATTGTTGGTTGAGGTTGTTGTCTTTTGTGCAGACATTGCTGCATTGAATCGTTTGAGCTGATTAATAAGATATGTTATTCCTGAGTTTTTGGTATAAGAGATTAGATTTTGTAATTCAGGAAAAAATTTTTTCTTCATTTATAGTTTCTCGGTTTTTACTAATGGTTTCATTCTTGTGAACTAATGCATTTGCATAAGATAGGTGTTGTTGTTGCATATGACATTTAGACCAGCCAAGCTCGCTATGCCGTTGGCTATGTGAATTTAAGTCAATAGAGAGTGTTTTTCGTTTTGGATCAGAGCACCACGAAGGTGAAAGTACGACTTTGCTCTATTAAGGTGCCTCGTAATTTTGAACCACGGTAAGGTGACGAGGCTACACTCGAGCTGGCACCCTCCTCAAATGTGTTGGTATAATGATGCTGTGTAGAAAATGATTTGATTCTAAGTTTAAGAAAAGAATATTTATTATTTTATGAAAGTTTTATATTTTTTAATTTTGGATCGCCTTTAATTTTTATTACTTTGGATACTACCATTCCAAAGATAATCATTCTACAAGTCCTCCAAGCATCAGGAAGATAACTCGTTGTGTTCTGAAATACATTCATTAATAAAAAATTATGTTCCTATTAAAATTAAAACTGTTGATGTTAAGATAAAAATTAATTTAATGATGGAATCCTACCGAAAACGAAACCGAAGGTGTTACAAAAATTAAACTTGTCCTGAAAACTGCGTCGGAGTATACACTTGAATTAAACTTAAAGAAATGAAAATTTTTGAAACGTGAAATAGAACTTTTGGGCTATAAAATAATAAATGGTAAATTACACCCGTCAACAAATAAAACGAAAGCTGTAATTAATTTTCCACAAGCAAAAAGTGCAAAAGACGTTCAGAGCTTATAGGATTGACTGGTTACTTTAAAAACTGTATTGAGAATTATTCTAAAATTGCTAAACCTTTAAGTGATTTATTAATAAAAGATTCTAAATTTAAATTTGATTAAAATGAAAGAAATTCTTTTAACCAACTGAAATATATTTATCCACGAAACTCGTTCTTATAATTTTTAACCCTTAAAGTGAAACCGAAATTCAGTGTGATGTCGATGCTGTGCGTGATCGATGGTTATGGTGCCACTCTTATTCAAAAGTCTTCAGTAAATAACCAGTTCCACTCTATATACTACATGAGTAAAACACAACAGAAGATAAGAAACAAATTTTAAAAATTCAAAATGAAAATCGCAAAACATATTTTAAAAAGAAAACAAGCAAGAAATCTCAAATTAAATGATATTGTTTCTATTAAGCGTATACAACAGGTCCAGGTCTCAAATTAAAACCTAAATATTTATGTCCCTACATAATAATAAAAGTTAAAAGCAATGAAACCTACGATGTTCAAAAAATTGGTTTTACCAAAGGTCCATTGATTACTCTAGTATTTGTACTGAGTACATGAATCCTTGGCACGATGTAACTTAAATTGTGCTGAAAGAGGAAAAGGAGACGCCGTGGATTTTGTGATTTTGACTCCTGTGATTTTGACATTTTTACCCACAGATTCAGTTCCTACTTTTTATGACTAAAACTTTTTATTTCAGACTGTTACCTTTTCATTTTTTCTAAAAAAAGTATAATTACTGAGATGTGTTCAAGACGTTTCCTTTTGAAGGTGACCAATGACGAGAGAGAAGATGCTGCTACCGATTCTTTAACCAGATGAAGATGAAGGAGTCCTCAACGACGGAATCTCAGTTTCGAGGAACAAGGACGATGATTTAGATGAGAATTATAAAGACGAATTAGACGAGAAATGACAACGCTGTTTTTTTCTTCTTGAACATGTTACTGCTCCTAGTCATTTTTTATTTCAGGAAGTTCCTGTTCTAGACGAATGGTTTGGTTTGTTTGTCGCTCAACGGTAATTTTTTGCGCATGAGGGCTAATTAGACCAGAACCTACGGTTTAAAATGGATTCCGAACCACTACAAACATCCATACACAAGGTGGGATTCGAACCCACGAACTGTTGAACCGAAAGCAAGAGATGAAGGACAGAGTCTAGATGTCCAGCCAGTTCGCAGGCAAGAGTGCTGCGAACTGGCTGGACATCTAGAATTCGGCTTGCAGCTCGGTTATTCTAGATGAATGCTGAGGTCAGCTATCGTCATTACGAGGGCCGATTGTGGGATTGAAAGCGCCACCAGGGGGCCATTCAAAGGTTTGCTGCCGGACAGGCAGAAGGAAGAGAGGAATAACAACCACGTGATGGAAGAGAAAAAGACGTGAAAACGAAAATTCATGTTGGTCTAATTTCAAAATATAATTAAAATCATGTTAGATTGTGATTTAATATTCATCTGTAAATATGTAAATAGCTTTTTCTTATTTTGTCTTAAACTATTATTAAATCATTTAAACAATAATGTGTTATTATATATATATATATATATATATATATATATATATATATATATATATATATATATATATATATATATATATATATATATATATATATATATATATATTATTCATTGTATAAATAGTAGTCTGGATTAAACGACATTCGGTTTAATGAGGGTTTAAAGTACCCTTTTCTCAGTGGGTTACTTTGTATTTAGAAAATAATGTTGTGATGCAATTCTTTTCATTCCCTTCATACAATTTGTTTATTGTGGTTCTGAGAAATTTTCTAATATTTTCAACAATAGATTATGTATCTAATTATATAGCAAAGCAAGAATTCCATAGCTCTTTGTTGTGTTCACTGGCTGGATAATTTTTATAAATTCAACTACCCATTTTTTTCTGGCTTGAAATCGCTTATTTTATTTCATTCTATTCCCCCATTTCGACAAAGTGGGATGCCCTAACGCGGAACTTGGAGGAAACCGGTCTTGCAAGGAAAAAAGAGGGGAGGCAGAAGAGAGTCTGCGGGACATCGCATGAAAAAGACACCCTGTTGGTTAAGCTAGTCCGAAGCTTTATTGGAGTCTATAAACAGTAAAGTTGAAGTTTCGATATAATAAAAGCACATGAGATTGGTTAGAAGAAGAAGGAATATATATAGGCTTCTGTAGTATTATTCCAAATAAATTCTCCATTAATACAAATCCGGATGACTAGTCTATAAACAGTAGAGTTGAAGTTTAATAAAAGCACTCGAGATTGATCGGAAGAAGAAATTGGCTCCTGTGTAGATTATTCTAAATAAATTCTTCATTAGTAAGAATCCGAATGAAGAAAGCCTCTCCGAGTAACTGATCAACCCGGTTTTTGAAGCCCTCTAAATAGGCCAGCCTATTCCATCAACTGTTTGTATGTAAGTTTTTTTTATTTATCCAGCCAATTTTTTTTAGTGTGATACCACCATTTGCATAACTTTATGTAATAATTAATCGGAATATAACTTTAAGAAATCTAGAGTAACTTAATCACTTCACGTGAGTGATTTACCATATTGGTAGCAAAGTTATAATAACTGAAATAATACAAGTAATTGAATTTATATTTGTGTAAACAGTTTTGTTATTTTATGAGTGAATTAAAGGAAATTTTTAATTACTAAAACAAAGCCAGTTTCTGCTTCTATTTTTCAGGTTTGAATCTGGGTAGAAAAAAGAATACAATAAATACACACCGCAATGTTTAAAAAAGTAATACCTTATTTTAATTTAAAATATCATATGTAATCGTTTTATAATAACAGTAATTTTATGCACAACATCTTTCTTTCATTTTTTAGAAAATAAAGCGGGCTTTATTTTTAATTGCATGTTTCTAAAAATATTAAAATGTCCCCTTAAAAAATCTTTACAATAAAATGTGTAATATTTCATCAACCAGAGCACCATTGACAAAAAAATAGATTTATTTATTTTCAAATACAGGAACTTTCAAAATATGTTCCATGAAATCTCAATAATAAATAGTAAATTTTCTTTTAGTAAAAACCGAAAAGCGATTTTAAGGTCCTGCAGTTAATTGTTTAAAATTTGGCGTAAAATATTTATTGCTGTGAATGATACTTGTTCATTTTTTTATAAATAATAATTGATAAGTAGCTCTTGAGGAACTTTGTATGTACAATTTTAAAATAGTTTACCACAGGGATGGGCAAAAATCGGACTACGGGATAATTCCGGCTATCCGGAAGGTTTTTTGCAAGGATAGAATTTTAATTTTTCGGCTCAATGGAAATTAAAAGAAAATGAGATTTACATATTATATAGTCATTTTTTTCTACTTTCTTTTTTTTTTTTTTCAAAGGACTGATGTTTTTTTTTTTTTTTTTTTCAACGGAAGTAGCAAGCACAAACATCTGTAATCGTTATAGTGTTAAAAGGGAAGTTCTTTGTTAGAGCTTTAGATTGACGCCAACAAACGTTACCTCTTTCTCGGAGAGCAGACATATGGGAATCTAATATAGGTGATTTAGACTTCATATGTAGAATTGCGCATTTTAAGCTCCAACCAGCGGCTTTTCCTTTTGGCACAAGTTTTAATTTATTGTGTATTAAAATATATCGGACATCATGTTTGTTTTTTTTAATCCAATGGCGGGCACACAAGGGTGACTGAACCCTATGCCACAACAAGGCCAGAAATTGCTACTACTCATTTATCGTTACCCAGCGAGCACCTGTGAACCAAGTCACGGAGGCGAGTAGCGTTAACCGCGCCATATCACCACAAACCCGTTTATAGGGCGGGCCACATTCATACAATATCACAGAAGAAAGGACAGAGAGAACAGAGAAGGAAAGACACATCCCTGCCTGAACCGGTATTTGACCCGGGACCAACAGCTCAGGAGTCAAAAACGCTAACCACTCAGCCAATCGGTCGGATCGGACATCATTGTAAATCGAGGTAAAAGTACATTAAAGATAGTGCTTGTTTGGTTATTCGCAAAATATTTCAACCCCAAAAGGCTACGGAAAAAGCGGGTGTGCTTTTACATTTTGTGATTCAGAGTAGAGAGTTTTTAATGATGAATGGACCTGGAAATATTTTACAGTTGTTAAAGATAAACTAGTGTGTCTTATCTGTGATGTTATCACCAGGAACGGGCAAATTTCGGACAGCGTGACAGCTCCAGCTAGGCGAAAGGTTTTACGATCGGATAGAATTTTTAATTGACGGTACGACGGAAATTAAAAGAAAATATGATTTATATATTATGCATCTATTTTTTTGTACTTTCTTTTACTTTTTTCTTTCTTTTTTTCAAAGGACTGACGATCTTTTTATTTTCTCTATATTTGTACTACAAAACATAAATCGACGGAAGCAGTAAGCACAAACAGCGGTAATAGTTAAATTGTGGACTGGTGTCAACAAGCGGGATAACTTTCTCGAGGAACAGACAAATCGGAATCGAGTATAGCTGAATTAGACCTTATATGAAACAAACTGTGCAATTCAAGTTCTAGCAAGCGAGTTTTGCTTTCGGCACGATTTTTAATACTCTTGATTGCGTATAAAGAGTTTGCGGACATTGGCATCATTGTAAATAGCGGTGAAAATATAATGTAGATAGTGCTTGTTTGGTTATTCGTTAAATATTTCAACCCCAATTGGCTACGAAAAAAACATAAAGTTGATTTAGAGTGTCGTGTTTTTAATAATGAATGGACCTGAAAATTTTACAGTTGTTAAAGATAAACCTGTGTCTCTGATCTGCAATGTAGTTGTAGCAATCCTTAAAAAAAAAAAAACATTTCCCGTTATTTTACATATAAGAATAAGAATTCCAATTACGAAAGAATGTCCGTTTATGAAAGAAAACAAAATGTTGAAATTTTTTGTAAGAATTATCAGTCCCCCACAATTTTTTAAGAAGATAAACAATGTCCAAGAATTAGCTACCCATGCAAATTATATAATAAAATAGAATATTGCTACAAATAATAAAGCCTTCAGTGATGGGGAGTTCGTTAAACAATGCATGCTCCAAATTTGTGAATTTTTATGTCCAGACCAGAGAAATAATTTTGTGACTTTAAACTTATCTCGAAAATGTGTGACTTCTAGAATCAATAAAAATTTGACATCACAATTATAGTCAAAGAACAGCCAGTTTAAATTTTGTTCTATTTTTTGGTTTGCTTAATCATTATCCAGATTCATTTACCTCTATGGATGAAATAATACATATATAGTATACTAATAGAAATGATACTACTCAAATAGTAGTACTTATTATTATATTTAGTATTACAAGAGGTGTAGAGAATTGTGGTATCACCTGTGAACTAGAGTACATACATTCTATAAAGAGAACTATAACTGTATGGGATATTTTTCATAAATTTCAAGACGGGCTTATTTGAGAGTGTGTATAACAAATATATGTAATATTACGAATGATGGAGCACTATATATGACAGGGAAAAAATTTGGATTTCTTGGACTCTTTAATCCAAATTATGCCGAAAACAGTGTTGTTTTTTCACATTGTATTATACATCAAGATGGTCTGTGTAAATTTGCATTGAATATGAAATCCATGCTTAAGCTAACTCACTGGCAAATTTGAGAATTTCTTCAGATAGTTCAATCTTAATGCTCTCATGTACTGTATTTCATAAAAGTAAAGCGGCTGAGTGCTGGATGTGTTTTCGAGTTAGTTTGGCAGCTGAAAGACGACATTGTGTCCTTCTTCCATGAGAGAAACAGTGTTCTGAGGATTTTAAAATGTTTGAAAATAGTGAATGTCTTTCAGACATTCAGACATTTTTCACAAATATCCTTCGTCATATAAGCAACTCTTAAGTCAAGATACAAGAGAAAAATGTATTTATTGACGATATCTGGCCCCATCTCAAAGATTTCAATTTAAAACATAATCTGTTTGTTCTGCTAGCTAAGAATGATTATTTTCATTTCTCAAGGTTAAATTCAATATCATCAGTAAATAAAGAAAAGCTTAAAAATTATGAAGATGTCTTGAAAAAACTTAATTTTGAGTTCAAATGCAGAATTCAAGGTCTCAATGCCATTCAAACAGAATTGGATAATTTAACATGCATTTCAAACTAAATTGTGAAGCAATGGGGTCAGATTTGCAGCTAGAATTAATTGACTTCTAATCTGACAATCAACTAGAGTAGCTATTTCTAAATATTTTAAATTTATATATAATTATGATATAATTAATAATATTATAGTTATAGTAATATTATATAATATATATATAATTTATTTATAAAATATTCTAAATATCTAAATAATTTAAATAAAATTTTACACATCATTATCGAAAATTTATTTAACAAATTTAATATATCACGCTTACAAAATCAATGCTGTGTTTGCTTCATTTGACATATGTGTACAATTGTTTTCAACTATGAACTTTAGGAAAGAATCATTTCAGAAATAGATTGACAGATAAACATTTAGCTTCGCTCTTTAGAATCAGTACATCTCACTTCGAACCTCAATATAAGGAACTTTTACAAGAGAAATCGCATTTTTTCTCATCTGATTAACATAATTAATTTTTAAAACTTTTTCTGTTTTTAAAATTCTAGAAAAATTTATCTTGACCAGTCAAAATTCTTTTCGATTGTTGGCATGTGAATTTGCCCATCTCTGGTTTAATACAATTAAATAAAATTTATAATACATAATATTAAAACTTCTGGTAAAAGAGCTAAAGCTCTCTATTGCATCCAACTGTTTTGGTTCGTATATTAAAATGTGGGATCATCATATATATACTTAACCTTAGTAAAAAGGTTTTATATGAATTAATAGTAATAAATTATAAAAAAGTATTTTTAATCGTAGCATACAGACGTACCATATCATAAACAACAAATTTTCGAGTCCAAAAGGCCCATATAGTGTACCTTTGTTTTGTTATTTTAATCCTCAATAATAGTCTTCAAAAGCATTAAAATAATCTTACAAATATATATATCAGCTCCCAAATTAATCATATAATATTATATATATTAATCTTATAAAACGCAGATACAACTGTTTCTTAAAAAAGATGCTTACACAAACAGATTTTCATATCTACTAACACGCACAAGACACATTATCATATAACATTAATCCCGATAAAAAAAACAACACAGAATCATCGAAACAATAATTGACCAATTTGAGAGACGTTTAAATGGATTTAAATTCTTGAATCTTGTATCTAAAATTTTTTCGATGTTTTGGCCTGCGAAGCAGCCCTTTACTTCTTCATCTGTTCTAGTGGAAATAACTTGTCTTTACTTACAGAGAGCACAAAGTAGAGCGCGGAGATAAAAAATCATCTGTTAGAGCCGAAAGTAGGCATGTCTATGCGAGAGAAAATCTCTAAATGTGAAGATACAAATTTCAAATAATATAAAGTATTATAATATCTAGTTAGTGTTTATCATATAAAATATGATAAATACTAACAAATAAATGAGAAATTCTGGACTGAATAATGCAAAGTAGATGATATATAATATTAGTAGAAAAGTCTATATACGTTATTTACATATTTACAGTACACTCATTCGTTTTCGCATAGGAAATAATTGACAATGGGTCTATATACCAGCAGTCTTCATTTAAATATTTATATTTAAATATATTATTAAAATTAGGGGCTTCGCAGTTTATGGCTGTTTCATAGAATTTTTTATTTAGTTTATTGATAAGTTCACTGAAATCGTCTAGTTTTAGGTCCAGTGCAATATTCTTTGTTTCTGATAAAGTATGGTCTTTTGTAATCTTACGTAATATCTTGTATTAAAAAGTCTGAAGTTTACTTTTGTCAGATTTGTTAGAATAGTTCCATACTAGGGATGCATAGATGATTATTTGTCTGATCATGGAAATGTTGTCTTTTGAGCTTAAGAGACAGAGTAGATTTTTCAACTATGATAGATTTCCAGCATCTGAATGCCTGAGTAGTTTTGTTAGTAACATTATTATGTTGTAACAAACTTAAGTCTGTATTTATAGTTATTCTAAGGTATTTTGCTGAAACAACTTTAGGAATTTCCCAAAAAGGAAGAGATTATCGTTATTTCTGTGCTTAATTTTCTTTCTTTTAAACAGTAGTAATTGGGAAAGGGGAAAGGGGATCCTCTATGGAGGGATCATCATGACTCACTTCTTTTAGCTGTAATTGTGGCTTCTTGAGTGATATGTTTTGCAAAGGTGCAGAGTTTTCCTCTAACAGTTTCTTTGTCTTCGGTAGTAAATTCATCCGAGTTCGTAATGTCGTTCAGCATGCTGCAGACTTCATCTAGCCTGGCAAACAGTCGTTCCAACATAATTTTTTGGGTTGCCCGAAAGGCGTCCTGTCCTGTAGGTTTAGTAGTATCTATAATCAATCGAGAATTCAATTGAAGAGAGAGTCTCCCCTGGCCAGGGGAGAACAAAGAGCGAGATAGACCGCTCAGTGACTCTGAAACAGAGTGTGAGCTACTGGTCTGAATTATCAATTACCTGGAATGCAGGAAGTGGATATTATAGGAGTTAGATGAAAAATATATATCATCAATATAATTTAAATTTATTTATATTAAACAATTATCCATCCCCCTAATAGGTTTCACACCGAAACTGAATATAAATAATGGATTGCTCATTTAGGAAATATAGTAGCATCCAAATATTCTCAGATAAAATACAACGACAAAAAACCGTAATTATCAATATAAAAGCATAATATAAATTTAAAACCAAAATATTACGGTAGATGCTGACCGCACGTCCGCCACTGCCGTCACCTTGGTATTTGCTATCTAATTTTTGTCTCATTCACTTTTTATAACAATTTTTTTTAAATAATTTGAATATCAGAATATTTTGTCCATTCGTTTGACTGACCTGCTGGGCATTATGAGTTTTTCTACGGAAAATCTTGTTTTTAATTTTTCTTAATACAAGCAAAACTTCAGAAAAATATTAAAAATTAAGGGTCGTAAATCAAATTTTTAGATTGTAAGGTTTACTACTTTGGAAATAAAATAAAAAAAATCAATTGTAAAAATATATTGGCTAGAACCTTAACTCAATCACTTTTTTATTCATGTAACAAACGACAAGAAATAATTTTAAGAGTAAAATTAGTCTAAAGTTAAAAAACTTTTTAATTCGTCTGAATGCTTGAATGTTTTTTTAAAGTAATCTAAATTTTAAGTAAATGATACCCAGTTTTCGGATGAAGTGAATTTGTTTCTTTCTTATTAAAATGCTGTAAGCATAAACTAAACTCGAAAATTAGAATCTATATTACCTTGAGGAACAGGAATTTTGTTTACTTTGTAGACCCAATTACTGTTCATAATAAATATTTACAACTTATTTACTTTGTCTAATGTAAATTCATTTGATCGCAACATAATTGAATTCATAATTCTATACAGTGACAACTGAGAGAGGTTACTGTAATGCAGCTTAATTATTTTGGTTGGTACTCACAGAAATTGAACTTTGGATACGTATCGAACAGATTAAACAGCAACATATTTCTTAAAAACAGTAAATGAAGAGAAAAATGAAAAGAATACAGAATTTAAAGATAGAGAACTAGAAGTTATATTTCAAGTACCTGACATGGACTTATATACAATAAATCTATGCCTTAGAGAAAAAAGATGAAATTATAAACCATACTGTCTTTATAAATATTATTAATTATATAACAGATTTTAGCAAAGTAAAACCGGTAGTGCTATAAAAATTTTTTAATATTTCGGAACTTTTATTTTTAGATTATTATTAAGGCAAGTTTTGCTCTTGCTTATTTGAAAAAAAATCATTTCCCTTTTTTGGAAAAAATAAAACATTTATATGTTAGCAGAAAGAATCTTTTGTAAAGGTTCCTGCGATTGAATAAATTTCCTTACAGATTGCAAAACTGACTCTCTCTGTGCAAAACTGACTCTCCGCAAAAATGACTGACTCTCTGAACAGATGGGACTGTTTCAGTAAGACCCTATCTGCAGGAAATATCATACGCAAGAGGAAACGGCAAAGCATATCATATACGAATGCGAGGCTCTTGCCCTCCTAGATTAACTTCTTTAGGCATTATCCCTACTAGAGAGTTACACCTAGACTCCATTAAAGGGTTATCGGACTTTATTTATAAAGTGGGTGAGCCGAGCAACTGGAACCAGGAAACATTGGGTATGGAGTTAATGGAATCAAAGCAGAGGTGCCCAATACCCAACTCTAAGAAGAAGAACTCAAGAATTTGAGAATAGACTTGATTCTCATCCCAGTTTTTCCACTCCTGCTTATAATGCTTCGAATAGATTAGTAGAGCGGTGAAATAAAGTACTGAAGCAAATGCTGCATCACATCATTCGAACTGATCCGCACAACTGGGTTAAACATATATCATATTTACTTTTTGCCTACAGAGAAGTTCCAAACTGTACTACTGGTGCTTCACCTTTCTAGCTGATGTATGGAAGGCAACCAAGAGATCCTCTAGTAGTGCTGAAGTCATCATGGTCAGGAGAGATTCCCTTCCCAAATAATCTAAGTGAATCTGATGTTGATTACCTTCAAGAATTAAATGTAAGGTTATAGCAAGCTACAGAACAAGCCAACTTGATTGCAAATGACAAACAACAGAAATATGCTGAATATTTTAACCGAAGGTAAGTGATGAAAAATTTTAAAATAGGAGAACATGTTTATTTACTCATTTCAGATTCAAACAACAAACACTAAGCCCATTGCACAGGTCCAGGAGAGATCATAAGCCACTGTCCACCTCATTCATACCAAGTGAGATTACTAGATGGAAAGATTAAACATGTTCATTCAAATAAGATAAGAAAATTTCAAGCTAGTGTTAATGCAGTTAGAATAATATTTTAAAATGAAAAAGAATTTGGAAAAATTATAACTTTGTCTGCAAAAGAATTCTCAAATCCATTACAAATCTTAGAAGTAGGAGAAAATCTGAATTTTGAAAATTTAAGTCCTTTACAGAGGAAGAAATTAATTTCTCTTATCAAGCAACATGAAAGACGATGTACTGGAAAATTAAGAATAGCAAAATAGAACCATACAAGATAAGGTTAGTACCAAATTTTGAGAGAAAGAAACCGTACATATTCAGAATCCCTAAAGCCTTGAAAGAAAAGTCTGACAAAGAAATAGAAGATTTAATGAAGTCAGGACTGATAGAAGAAAGCAATGCTGAGCTATCTCACCCTGTAGTATGTGTAAGCAAGAAGGATGGCAATATTCGACTGTGTATGGACTATAGATCTTTGAATGCTTTAACCAAACCAGATGATTTTCCTATGTAAAATGCAATTGATTTGATGTACAATATCAAAAAAGCAAGTGTTATTACTACATTAGATTTGCTCAAAGTATACTGGGCTATACCTATGGAAGAACGGAGTAAAGAATTTACATCTTTTAAAACTCATCGAGAACAATACCAATTCAAAGTAATGCCATTTGTATTAAGAAATGCTGCTGCAACATTTGAGAGAGTAATGAATAAAGCTCTAAAAGAATTTACAGAATTTGCAAGAGCATACATTGACGACATTGCTATATTTTCACCAGAGTTTGACACCTATCTCCAACATTTACATGAAGTTTTTTTCAAAATTGGAATCACTTGGTTTCACTGTTAATTCGAAAAAGTGTTCGTTTACAAAACCACGAATAAAATATTTAGGACATATCATTGGATCAGAAAAACTCAGACCTGACCTCGAAAAGATCAAAGCAATCGAGAAATCGGAGACACCAAAGACTAAATCTCATCTTAGGAGCTTATTAGGATTATGCAACTATTATCGTTATTACATTCCTAATTATACTTAAATCGCCTACCCCTAAACAGACTTCAATAAATAGAAACAACCGGAAGTGCTGGAATAGAAAGAACATGAAGTATCATTCCAGAAGCTGAAAGATCAAGTTATGAAAGCAACAGAATTAATAACTCCAACAATACATGATCCCTTCATCATTCACTCTGATGCATCGCAAATTGGAATAGGTGCATATCTGTCTCAAGTGAGAGAAGATAAACATTTTCCTGTGTGTTATCCAAACAAGAAATTGTCCAAACCCCAACAAAATTCTCCTATTACAGAACGTGAAGCTATAGTATGGACATTAAAAAAGTTTGAATCGTGGATTTTTGGATCAAAAATAAAGATTGTGACAGACCATATTCCTCTATTATTTGTTGAGAAAAATGCCCCTCAATCGTCAAAGCTTCAACGGTGGGCCTTAGCTTTACATAAATATCAAATAGAAACTATTCATTTCCCAGGGTGAAATCTTTCTAATGCAGATGCTTTATCTAGATTACCAGCCAGTGACATTTGAACATTTACTTGTGTGTGAAGATTGTTTTTGTTTTTGTAACGTTTTGGATACATGAAAATTTTTATTATCTTATATGTTTATTAGTAGTGAAGAGGTAAGTAAATGTTAGTAATATTTGAAGCATAATATCAATATTTAGTAAATTTAAATTTCAGAATTAAATGTTTGAAATATTTACAGTTTATTAGATAATTAAAATTAATATTGGAAGTATTATGTTTCTTTATTAGATTTCTTAGTTTTTTTGTTGTAATGTGACGAAATATGTTCTTGAAATGAAATAATATATTTCTGTTTATATACTTTAATAATAATTATGTACATGTACATTATTTCCTTTAAACATTATATCAATTGAAATTTGCGAATTTCTTTTGAAGTGCATTATGTGTAAATTAATTTATATGTGTTGATCACAAATAGTCGCTCAGATTGATGGTTAATTCGTGAATGTAACATCAATCTTGCGGGGGAGGTGTAGTATCTGGCGACTGTTTGGCTATGAACAAACTGCGCTTGGCGTGGTTTGCACATCTTTGAGAGAGGCTGCCGTATTTTAGAAGAATATCGGTGGAGTGAGGTCCACGATAGGTCGCAATATTTTTGGTAGGAGCGGAAGTCCTACCAAAACTTTTAGTAGATTTTTGATTTTCCCATAAAGCTTTTATTTCTTTAAATGCATTAAGGGCATCACTTTTACATTTCTGAAATTTAACCGCACAATATCGCTAACAATCATCTATAAATGTCATAAAATGTATTGACTTACCTATTGACGGTATCCTCATTGGACTGCATAGATATGAGTGCACTATGTCTAAAATATTTAATTTTTCCGATTGTTTTGGAAAAGGGGAACGAGTTACTTTATTAATCGCACATACCTCGCAATTAAATTCTTTAGGTAATTTTGTTAAGTTTAATCCCCCAGTATTCCCGATTTTGCATGAATTTATTATATCTTTTACATTAAGATGGCCCATTCTATAATGTCATCTAACAATATCAGCTGTTTTGTTTTTGGAAGAATCTAATGATTCACAAATATGTTTGACATTTTGTTTTAAATGTGTATCATTATCTCTGACATTTAAATAGGGCATATTATTTTTTCTTTCAGCAATTATTTCTACTTTAGATACAGGATTTACAATACTTGCAAAATTATTTTTAAATCTAACAATATAACCACGACCACATAATTTAGCAACAGACAGTAAATTTGTACGTAATTCAGGAACTAATAAAGCATCAATAATTTCTACAGTTTGAACATAATTGTTAACCTTAGTTTTAATAAGTACTTTACCATTACCTTTTACATCCGTTGTAGAATTAATTGCTAAATTAACCATAGATACATCAGTATCATTTATACTTACAAACTTATAACTGTCATTGCAGAAATGTCTCGTACATCCAGAGTTCAAACACCAAAGTTCCTTCAAATCAGTTTCAGCTACTCGAATGAAATCAGCTTGGCTATTACAGGAGAAGTTTGTTAGAAAACCGACATTCTGTTGCTTCTGGCTAGATGTTCGATGTTTACCACACTGCGATACTCTATGTCAAAATCGCTTGCATTTGAAGCACCGGAGTTGGGGGATCGCTCTCCTTTGTTTGATCACTGGCGTACTTGTTTATTTTGCTCTTCCACGGGGCTTTTCTCCGGAAGAGGCTCGCTCAGAACGCTCCAGAATCACCTGATATTCTTTCATTATGTCATCTCGCATCGCTCTCTGCGATGATTTTGATTCGGAGTGTATCAGGCTTTGGAAGTTCATCTCGGGATTCCATGGCGCATCGAAAGTTTTCAAAACTCGGCGGAAGACTGTACAACAACATTATTGCTAAGAGGTCTTCATCAATTTTTATGCCCATTTCAGAAAGTTTATCAACGATATCGAAAAACTTCGATAGATGATCTCGCACATCATAAAGGCCACAGGAGGAGTCCATCATTTTTAGTTGAATGCGAGACTTCAACAGAGTCGTTTTTCTAGCTGGCCTTTTTGATTGGTAAATGCTTTCTAACTTAATCCAGACGTCTTGTTAACTATCACAGTTTTTTATTTGCTATAGTTCAGATGGGGAAATACACAAAATCAAATCTGCTTTCGCGTTTTTATCCATTTCACTCCATTCACTAAAAGCATCCTTTGACTTCGGATCGCCTTCAATAATAACAGGTTTTAGATTTTTTCCATTTATAAATTTTCAGGATTCATTTTTGATTCACTTTCATCTGAATTTTCCAGGTTTCGTAATTGTCTTTTTTCAAAAGTTCAATTCACATTCCACTAAGTGACGACGCCATCTTTTCCAATTCTACTCCTCCAATCTAGGCGCGGTCTGTTTGCGTAAGTTAAGTCCTAGGCTAATAACCTTTTAGGTATAAAAGTAGAAAGAAGGCAGTGGTACAAAAACAGACATGTTTAATGACAACAGACAATTATCACACGATTACAATAAAATAATAACATTTTCAATGATACACAAGAGAGCCAACACATCTACTCTCAAGCAAGGCAGAAAGACGTCTGAGCAGAATATGTTTGATCCCCAGAGGGCGTACATTTATTCTAGTCCGGAGGATCTATTATGTAGAGAGGATAAAAGCAGTGACAGTGATACTTTAATATCCTAACAATTCTATGATCATAAATTAATATCCAGGGTTTCGTCTTCTGAATGATTTTTCGAAATATGTTGCGAGAAAATGAATTTGTGTGTTCTTTCTTAAGCGTTTTAGAAGTATATACAATACAACCTCATTAATTTGGATAAATAAGAGATACAGTTTGTCCAAACTAATAAAAGTAAGGGTTAAGCAAAATAATCTATAAATTAAGCCAAGGTACATAAACAAACTACAACACACAGTAAAAGTTATTGTTAAATAATGAATTTCAGAGAATGAAAAGTAAAACGACAGGAGAGAAAATTAATAAAATTACATATGTTATAGCATTTATAAACTTCAGATGAAAAACTACTACAAATAAGATGGCCCAGGCTAATCTTTACTACACACTTGATGAATAGTTTAAACTAAACTGCTAGTCGAGTGTGTAGATCTTACTTATTTAGTGGTGATTAATTGAACATTTAAGTGACGGGAATGTCACAAATGTTCCTAATATCCGGATATGGCTTCATGAAACTCCATGTTGTACATCTTTGGTGCACGGAAGTTTATATGTGTTCAAAATAAAAAATATATTAAAATCTTCTGGTAAAAAAGAGCTGGTTATCCGTATAGCCTCCAGCTGTTTTCGATGCTGTATTTAAATTTGTACATTCATCATCAGGTATGCATTACTTGTCATTAAATAATAAAACATAAAAAGTATTTTTATTCGTAATATATAGACATATAATATCAATAATAAAAATTCTCTTTGTTATTAGAATCCAAAAGGTCCAAGCAATTTGCTTTGTTTTACAATGTGCTATGATGGCCTATAAAAATATTAAAATAAAATTACAAACATATATTTGCTCCTAGATTAGACATATAATACGCAGATGCAAATGTTAGTAAAGACAGGCACTCTCAGAATCCAATTTACCAGTGAAAAGTAATTTAGATTAACAAACAAAGTAACATTATAGGCATGTATTATACTAAATTAAGCGATGTAAGAATTGATGCACGTTTTGTAATATTCATTACTACTTTTTCCTTTAATATAATAGGATGTCATATTTTAATTCATTCATTATACACTTTTGGCAACGTCTACTTTACAAATACTGACACTTGTAAGATCTATCAGCTGATCTTTAACAGGCTCTCATAAAATTATAACTTTAATTTTTATTTATTAGATAATTTTTGAAAAAATCTCTTTTTATGAACTCACTTTTATGAAATTTTTGTTTCTGGTTTATTATTTATCTTCTGAATTATTTACATGAATTTATTTTAATGGTAGCTTCGATCAACGATGTTAATGAAAATTTTTATGCATAACTAACTACAGAATTAAGTTTTAATTAATAAATATATTGAATGAAAATATTTTCAATTCTAAACTCAAATTGAACCTGGATTCACTTGTAATATTTACATAAGAATTATTAGATTATTATACTTGACAGAGAACATTATAAATGAGAACGAAAAAGAACTTTTACACAGTTTATGAACACGAAGCAAACGACTTAATCCTATGAACATCTGCAAAAATGGTAAACGGCAACAAAGAACTTTAGCGAGGAAAAAACAGAAAAATATTTGACTTTCTCAAAAGAAAATTGTGTTTTAAAATATTAGTTTTGAAATGAAAAAAGTGAATCCTTAAACAGAATTTTCCTCATTAAAATGAAAGTAAAAATTGTTTTAAATTATAAATTGCATTTTGCAAATGTTTTTATATTAGACATACACAATAAAAGATTTTCTGTAATAGTACTTTACATGCAAAAAGAAAACAATGTCAGGTAAAACAATAGTTTTAAGATCTAACAAGTATTTTTCAATTTTACGAGCTTTCTATTTTAAGAAATATTTTATTGGTACGTAAATAACCGTAAAACAAGACTATATTATTTGGATAGTATCTTTTTTTTAAATTATTTGAAAATGCTTGAAAACTTTTCGAATTCATGAAACATCATATTGCTCGATATTTAAAAATCTTAATAAGACATAATTTTAATACCGTCTTAAAACTTGTATATATATCCCTAAAAATCAGTTTTAGGAAGTTTCAAATAAAATAAAATTCCTGTTGATTAATGAGATAAATAAATGAAATATTTCTAAATTTCAACTTTCTATTTCCTCGAAAATGGATCTGGAAAATTTATAAATTGAATTAATATAATTGATAAACAAATTCAGATTGTTCTATATATGTTAAATGCCATTCATAATGAAATTGATACTTTTTATCAATATAAGTTTGGATATAATCATATAAGTCTGGATAATAATCACTGGAATAGGTTCTTTATAAAATTATAATAAACGAGGAAGCCTTTTCAGATATATCGTCTAGAAAATGCAATGTATGAATTTATTCTGTTCATTTTATTTAGTTCAATTCTAATGGGCAAAAAAAATTATTTCATTTTTTACATAAAGATATGGAATTGGGATTAAAACTTTATATTACATGCTAAAATTAAAACCTCTTAGGAAGATTTACATTTACACCATTAATAACAGTTAGAGTTATTATTTAAAGTTTGACATATCTGAGGAAATTGTCTACTCTTTCAGGTTTTCTACACAGTCGACAATGTCTGACCCACATTGCTATAAATTATTCAAATGATTTTTTTTTATTCATATTTGAACCGTTTCGCTTCTAATTATTTATCAAATATTTGTTTCTTGTGACTTTCAAAAAGAATAGAAATTATATTCTTCTTATTAGTTTATATCCATAAGAGTTTTTGAATATTATTAGCATAATTTTTTTCTAGGGTTTGGTTTTCGAAAGCAATTTTGAGGCATGTTGCTAAAAATTATTTCTTTACTTCAAAGATTAAACTTCTTGCTTTTAAACATTTTTTGAAAAGAATTGTATAAATCTTTTCTCAAAAGGTGGTTTCAATTGAACATAATTATTATAAAATGATCTAACTAATCATCATGTATTGTCTAATATTAATCAGATATAGATTAATACCAATAATGAAAGTTTCTTAGTAATTAGAATGTGAGAGGGCACAAAGGATTTATTTTGTCTCATTTGAAAATATTATAAGCACGAGAGACCTCAAAAACTTTCAGTTTCGCTTATGAGTGAATTAAATGCCAATCACATTTGAATACCTTTTAGCAAAATTTGAATTCTCAAGTCAAATAAACTGGCGTCATTATACAGTAATTATTTGATAAAATATCTTAATAACTAAAGTATCCCTAGCTAAACTAAAGTATCCTTAACTAAACTTTTCTAAAAACATCTTTTTATAAACACGCATTCCAGCAAATTTGTTTGCGTTTTATAATTTATTATCTGATGTTTTTAAATATTTTTTTTTTATTTTAAGCTTCAGCAACTTGGATCAACGCTCTTACAGGAAAATCTTTATAGATAGCTATCAGCAGAATTAAGTGTTAATTAATGAAAGTAATGAATAAAAACTTGATAAGGAATTTAAATCGTCCTTGCATATTTAAAGTAACTTAAAAAGGATGTTTTGTGTCGTATTTTGTTTTTTCTTCTGTTCTATTGTCAATGTGTTAATGGCTTGAATCAATGAAAAAGGGTTAGAAATTTTAAGAAACCAATCGACTGGTTTTTTGTTGGAACTTAACAAAGGTCTTTTGATCGCGTAGGAAGAAGTCAAGAAAATAAAGACAGCGCGAAACCGAATTAATTATTGCAAAATAGTCTTCAAACGCGAGAATGTGAAAACGTGATAAGGGATTTTAAAGAGAATTAGAGAAGCTTTAACGGGTTTCAAGAGAACGTGAAATGACTCAAGAGATGTTGGTTGGTGAACCGTAACACGGGAAGTTGGTGAGCAGGAGAGCCAGGCAAAAAAACTTTTGAACCGGTTAAAGACACAAATTAGCAAATACAACAATTTCTAAAAATTTTGAAAGTAATATATTTAGAAAAACAATTTTCAGGATGTTTAAAGTTTTAGCAAACAAATAAAATGATTTAACAAACAAAATAAAATGATCTCAACTGGAAATAAAGAAACAGCCACCTTAATGTT
Organism: Latrodectus hesperus; assembly: GCA_037975125.1. Lineage (NCBI taxonomy): Eukaryota > Metazoa > Arthropoda > Arachnida > Araneae > Theridiidae > Latrodectus > Latrodectus hesperus. The sequence continues at coordinate 30,733,410 of CM075857.1, read as the reverse complement.
AAAACGTTTTAGTTCTAAAATCGAAATTCATTAAAATCTAAATTATATATTTTTTTATAAATCCCTTTATGATTTCTGTGAGGAGACCCAAGTATTATCCACCATGGATTATTTTACTGTTAAAGAAACTAAGACCGTATATTGCAATATATTCAAAGAAAGATTTAATTAGCGGTCAGAAACTTCGGTTAACTTATCATTGAAGCTCACAATAACAACGCCGCACAAAAATGGATATTAAGTACGGCATCGATGAAAACTACTATTTCATGCATAAAACAATTAAGAAGGGTATATGATATATTAATATATCATATCGAAATCGGGGAAAGTTCCTCGAACTCATAAAAGTAAAGAGGCAATAATAATGAGAATTATTAGAGAAAATTTTATATTAAATTCAAAAAAAGAATTGTGGAAAAAATTCTAAGAATAATTATATTAAGATATTCCGCTAGGAAAATTAAAGCAAACCAACCTCCCATGAATTCTACGTTAAATCCTGATACTAATTCGGATTCACCTTCCGCGAAATCGAAAGGTCTTCGATTTACTTCTGCTAAACATCTAGAAGATATATAATTTTTTTTGATTTTGTAATAACGGTAGCTATATTTAATATTAAGGTAATATTTTTTGAAAGAATAAATATATTGTCTACTGCAGTGGTGCGCAAAATTTTTTCGACTGCGATCCCTTTTGTAGAAAGAAAACTTTTTGCGAACGCTAGAGATAAATGTTCACAAATACGATGTATATTTCGCGCATTTCTTTCGTTTCATTGAATAAAACATCATCATATTTGACTCATATTACTTTTATTTATAATTTTAAGAAAATACTTTTTGTATAATACAAAAATTAGTAAATTGCCTTTAATGAGATGTATGTGGCTGCAAGTTTCTAATTATCTCTTCGATGTTTGGATGTACATTGCTAATTGCATTTCACATATCATGTTCAGGGTTTAAACGCGAGCGGTATTTAGTTCTTATTGAAACCAGTTGCCTAAATCCAGTTTCACATAAATACGTATATGCAAATTCAATGATGAAATTCAAACACTCTGATGCATTCTTGCATAAAACGGGATATTGTTTTCCCAAAGATAGCCAAAATTTTTTGGCAAGGTTTAAACTTAAATTGATTTCGAAGAGTATAATCACTAATTAGATCTATCAATTGCTATTTCTTACTAATTTGAAGAGTTGAACTGCATATGTCAAATGAAAATGGATCACAAATCCAACCAAGATCGTTTTCAGGAAAATACACGAATCTTCTCGAAAAATTTTCCTTTAATTTTACAATGTGATTGGATATTATATTTTTAAAAGTAGATATATCTATATTATTTTCCTTGATAAAATCGTTAAAGCAAGGGAACATATCGGTGTTTTTTTATTCAGTTCAATTTGCCAGAGACTAAGCTTATTCTTAAAAGCTTGAATTTTACTGGCTGAATTTATGATAGTTGAATTCTCACCCTGCAAGCTCAAATTTAAGTCGTTAAGTTTTTCGAAAATATCAAAACTAAATAGCTCAGCTTCCCTAGCCAAACTTCATTGATATAATAACTTGCCATTCTATGTTTCTTTTCGATTAAAAACATGTACACTCCATTTCTCAAATAAAATATCCGTCGTAGTATTTTTCCACGTGAAAGCCATCTGACTTTGGTGTGTAACAGTAATCTCTCATATGTTGCGCCCATCTCATTGCAAAGTATTGAAAAGAAACAGCTGTTGTGGCTGTTGCATTTAATGTAGTTAATTGAACTAACTAGCGCCTTGTAACATGTTGAGCAACTCTTCATCCATATCTTTTACAAGAAGAGCTTGCCAGTGAATCATACAGTGATTAAATACCATATGAGGCACTACCTTCTGAATTAAGCCTCTGAGCCCTTTATTCGAACCTGTTAATGCTGCAACACCATCAATACAAACCGCAACACAGTTTGCTCAGGTAAGGAACTTTGTTTCAAAATATTCATTTATTACTTCGAATATTTTCCTAATAATTCCTAAATTATTTTAATTCTTGTTTTATAGGTTGAGAAATGCTACAGATATAGTAATTTCAGTAATTTTTATTGTACAGTTATATTTAACTTTTCAATAAAAGTTATTCAATGAGAGAAAATTATAATTTCAGTATTTATACATAATATATACTTAGAAGTTTTAAATAATACATGCACTAGAGTGTAATAATTAAAAATAATGTAATTAAGTTCATTTGATAAGTTGTGATAAACCATGAAATGGAAAATTAAAGTCAACACAGGTGAACAAAATATTTTTATTAATTATTAATATATACACAGTAAAAATTAAATAAGCAACTTTTAACATTAAATCTTTCTGTTTTGGTATATGAATGAATAAGCATTATAAAAACTAATACTCATTACACATGGTAACAATGTAAATTTTAAAAATGTATAATAAACTACTACATATTTTTATTCTGTCTGGTAATTTATTAAAAAACTGAAATATATTAATTCAATTGAAAGTTTTAATTAACACTAAAAAATCTTCCTTGATATTTAAAGCAGTTTATTCAATAACATTCATGTGAAATAATTCTTATATTAATTATAAGGTCCTTTGAATTTAAGCTTTGGTTCTAGAAAAATGAAATTGCTAAAACTAATTAGAAAATGGTTAAAAAATTACAAGTGATATATAGATAATGAAAGATTTTTAAATGTGCTCTTTATCAAATTTTAAAATTAGCATACTATCATATAGTTGGGCTATGTTTTTTTATAAATAATAAATGTGAGCATATAAATAAATACATTGCTTTGCTAAGATTTTAACACCAACGCAGAGGATTGAATACATATACATATACACAGCCATTAACCTGCAATTAATTTGAACATGACAGTGGAATACGCAAATATACATTTTCTTAAAAAATAACCATTGTCATATCTTTAGTTCAAGAAAAAGTAAATCTGTAAAACTCATTAGAAAATGAATATGAAGAAATCAATTAAAATCATAAGTGACATAGCAAATGAGAGTTTTCTTTAACAGTATAACTTCATTTAATTTTAAACACGAGTGAGCACTTTATAAATAAACATAGCCTTGCTAGGGTGCTCCGTAGCTGAGTGGTCAAAAGCATCACTCCGCTAATCGCTTGAGAGCGTAGGAGTGTGGGTTCGATTCCCACCTTGGCCCTGGGTGTTTTCTTCGTTATCTTCTGTGGTTGTACACCTGTCATTGTGCTATTTGTCCTATTATCGACGAAGACTTACAAGTGGATCTCAAGAATCAAGCATACAAGTCTGAATATATGTAATGTAATAAAATAGCCTTGCTAGGATTTTAACCTTAAAGTAGAAGGCAAACATACACAACAAAAAATCTTTTTTTTTTTCATGGCATTTTGAAATACAACAGGTTTTATAAAGAGATTTCACACACAATCATTATCTTCTATTTATTTGAACAAGAGAAATATGAATGTGTTAAGTTTTCTTTACAAAATATTAAATTAATGGAATGTTAATTAATTTCAACGAAGCTCTATTTACAACTTCATTATTAAATCAATTTAATAATTTTGATTAAATTTCTCAATTCAAAACTTTAATATTACATCAATTTAATAATTTTGAATCCTAACTTGATTTTTTTCAAAAAAAGTATTAGAATATGTCAAATAAGTAATAAATTAAATTTTTAACATAAAATTAAATAAAATATTTGCATGATATTAATGTTATGTTAGTTATCATAGAAGTAACAAATAGTTAACTGGTGAAAAATATATGTATAGATATGCAGTAAAACCTCACTAATATTTAACATTATTTATTTGCATGTTAATTTTATCCATACATAAATATGACTTTGTGGCTCACTTTTAAAAATCTATTATAAAAATAATTTTGAAATTCAATTTAAATCAAAAATTTTCCAAATTACAGTTAAAGTAATATACTCAAAAGTTTGTTCATTAAAATATCATATTAGAATATTAGGCACTGTGAACCAAAAACCTTATACTTGAATATAATGGTAAATCATTTGATAAAATGTGATGATTAGAGACTTAATTCCAAAGCTTTTCAATGCTTTATGTTATATAAAAATCTGAGATAACAATGCAGTTGAACTGTAATTTATAAGTATATTTGAATATACTGTTCAGAGGAGAGTTTACTTTTTCAAATGTCAGAACGAGTATTTCTTTCCCTAATTTTTGTTGTTTTATGGATGAATTTTTAGCTTAGGCACATTGCTGCTGTAATATAAGAGGCAGCTTTGAAAAATTATTGGAACTGTTTTGTTGTTGAATTATTCTCCCCGATCAAGCAGCAGGCTAGACCAAGTCCACGAACCCAAAGTTCTTTAAATAATCATAAACTAGTAGAGGACTGAGAAATATGTTCTTCCTGTCAAAACCCATACAGCTAATCTAGTTGTCCGGAGAGAGACCTGTACAATTTCAAGGTCTTGGATCAATTCTTTCTCGGACTTTGTCCTTCCTTATTACTTCTCTAGTCTCGAAGTCAGCTTCATAAATCTAATACATACATTATACTTATCTTCATTTAACATTTCTGTTAGATGAATAATAAAAAAATTGCCCAATTACATATTCATATTGATTCAAATTAATAACAATATTTAAAGATTCTTTAGCTTTGTTGAAACTTTGCAAAGAAATATTTTAAAAATAAATTTTTAATGAATTAGCCTTTTTTTAAAGCATCAAGATTTCAACAGGTCTTCTCTTGATGACTTATGACCAATTTCAAGGTCTTGGATCAATTCTTTCTCGGAATTTGTCCTTCGTTATTACTTCTCTAGTCTCGAAGTCAGCTTCATAAATCTAATACATGATACTTATCTTCATTTAACATTTCTATTAGATGAATAATAAAAAAATTGCCCAATTACATATTCATATTGATTCAAATTAATAACAATATTTAAAGATTCTTTAGCTTTGTTGAAACTTTGCAAAGAAATATTTTAAAAATAAATTTTTAATGAATTAGCCTTTTTTTAAAGCATTAAGATTTTTTAAGAAGTCAGTTATACAATTGGGCAATAGTATAAAGATTTAACAGCAAAAACAAAAAACCTCAGGCCGATCGCAACATAATTGAATTCATAATTCTGTACTATGACAACTGAGAGGTTGAGTGAAATTCCCCTATCATACAAAAAATTAATATTACAAATATTTCTAGAGAATAAATAATCCACTCTGTAATAAAGTTTAATCAATTACTTTGGATGTTATTAAAAGAAATTGAACTTTATGGATACGGATATTTGACAGATAAAACAGCAACACATTTCGGAAAAACAGTAATTGAAAAGGAAAGAACATGGTATTTACAGATTCGTTTAAATATAGAGAATTAGAAATTATATTCTCAAGTACCTGACATAGATTTACACACTTTAAATCTACGCCTTTTAGAAATATGTTATGCAAATTTGGGGAATATTCTATATCAAATTTTATATTTCATATTACACATTTTAGCATAGGAAAACTGGTAGCTATATAAATATTTTATTCACATTTCGAAACTTATTTTTACATACATTACTTTACATTTTTACACTGAATCATATTTACATACATTATTGATGCCAATTTTTCTCAAGCAAATTTAGTTTAAATTTTTCATGTCATAGGTTAGTTTCTTAGTTATTTCTGAACAGAAACGAAATTAATTATTTCTTGATGTTTGGTGAACGTAAGAGTTTTTAAACACTGTTATTATAAATTATTTTCTTGGAAGTTTTTTCATAATCGTTTTTGAGACATGTTGCCATAAATTATTTTTGTTTTTTCTTCCTTAAAGATTTTAAAAGTGTATACAGAGTAAAACCTCATTAATGCGGAAAAATTGGGGAACCAGTCCGTCAGAACTAAATAAGAAAGGATTAAACAAAACAAACCTATAAATTGTGTCAAGATATATAAATCAACTACTATACAACGTAAAAGTGTATTTAATTAAAAAGAAGGAAATATAAAATTTCATAAGAGAAAATTATGTTTAAGTACATTCTTTATTTCACACTATTGCATTAATGAGCTTGAGATGAAAAACTAATTTGAACATGATGGTCCAAGCTAATCCTCACCATCCACAATTCCCACACTTATAGTTTAAAAGAAACTACTTCTGTTTTATGGTGTTCTACTTTGTGGGGGGTAAGACAACAAAAGAAAACTAGTTTCTTTTATACAGTGAGCGTGTAAAGTGAGGTTATATCATGAGCATTTATGTGACAAAGATGCCACATTTGTTCATAATACCTGGATATGGCTTCATTGCTGTTGTCTTCAAGGTATTTTTTACAAACTTTAAGGGGTCAAAAAATTAAGTTTTAGCTTTGGAATATCACCTGTTCCATAGTTATCGTCTTCATCCTTTTAATAGTTTCCAGCTGTGATCACACTCTCATTAATCCTCTTCTCTATTAAATAATGATAACCTGGATCGTCTTCATCTACATCTAACAACTCTTTGTCTTCTAGTATCACATCAGACTCTATCTCTTTTTAGGATGATGTGAAAGTCGTCAATTGATAGTCAGCATCGTGTATGCTCCCAGAGAAGAAAGTAAGAATAATCCGCCGAAGAGTATATGTTACATTGAGTTAGGGAGAGATAGTTTTATGTTGCAGACGCGAGCAGGTTTTCCACCTATATTTGTAATTTGATATGATATTGTTACCAGTGCGAGTAGGCACTACAACAAAACAACTTTGTTCTTTTTTAAATGTTACTGCTGGTTCATTATTTGTGTAACTAAAGTGTGTCTGTGTATACATATGTGTAAATGTAAATTGTGTCAGTGTTTTATATGCAAAACACAGTTTTAAAAATCAATATATATATTTGTGTGTGTGTGTTTCATTGTCTAAATAGTAGTCGGGATTAAATGAAATTCGATTTAATGAGGGTTTAAGTGACTAAAGCTTTTTTCCGTAAAAGTATGCAATTTTCTCTTCCGTTTTGACGGACAATAATTAATTAAAATAAACCATTTTTAAAAAAAACCTAATTAACCGAATATTTGATTATTCGAATGGGTCCTGTCCCAATTGATTAAATAAATAGAGAGATCTTTTGTTTTTCTAAGTAAGAATTCTCTTATAATTATAAAAAAATCAATTATATATATGTTGATTTTTATAATTATAACATATAGAACTATTAATGATAGTTTTTATTATACATGAGTGTGATTAAATGTTTATATAATTTGTTAATTTTATGAAAAATTTTGATTCCCTTAAATTATTTACTTCTTACCTTCACATTTTTATTTTTTCTTTATTTCACAAATCATTCTAATTTAAATAAAAGTGAAATTAATACGAATCCACTTAAGAATGGAAAATTATTTTAATTTAAATTCTAAGTGACAACAAAGAAGAATTATGGGTTTAGACCAAGAACATACGACAGATTATTACTCTCTCACTCCCAAAAAATATCCTTCGATTCAAATGTTCATGAGTTCAATTCACCGCTGTGGTTTGTATGTTCGCTATCGACTTTTAACTGTAAGTTTAGGTCTGATCAATGTTCGAAAGAAAATTGCCCGTTTGAGCAACAAACACATCAAACCAAACTCTCTTTAAAAAATTATGGCCTTTATTTGGAATTCCATGTCAAAATCATCAAAATTTTAAGACACACATCGATACTACCATTCATAAATAAAATTTTCTTCAAAGAGTAGTACCAGAATTGTAATGAATACTAAAGAGTTTAAACTCGTTCTTAGCAAACATACTTCAACACAAACATCAAACAAGCAGATTCAAATTCTGGTTTCTCCAACAAGTGAAATATCGAATAGTTAATGCACAAACAACTAAAAAAAAAAAAAAAGACGGACTATCTGTAAATTAATCATGGTTAACTCATGGCACTTTTTATCTTTTAGTCTATATTTTAATGGGTGTCTAAAAAATTATACCACTTTGTTATTATATAATTTACATTTAAAAGAGCGAACTGTTTGCTTATAACTAAATCTTCATAGCTGATTGGCTATCATCCGCATTCAGGCCCGCGTTTTCCGTGAGTAGAGTCATGTTTTCTCCTTTTCGGTCTACCTCAGATCCTAATAACAAAATACTTAAATCATGTTTTTGTAATTGAGGTAGCTATATTTTAATAGTTGGGTAATATACTTTTCTCTCGAAGTATTTTGTGACACACAAAAGATTTTGTCCATAGGCTAAGTCACTATATATGGCTCCATATTCAATATTTTTATCTTTTATAGGAAAATATATGTCTGTTATTGTATACACAAATGAAATTTGGAAGTAAACTTTATATTCCTAACTGAAAACTATTTATCGTGTAAAATTAATGTTTCACAGAATTAATGAATATTAGGCTCGTTATATAAAATTTTCCAACTGAAGAGTATGTCTACTTTTCCATTTTTTGAAACTGCAGAATTTTCCGGACAAAATTCTCAATTATTTGTTTTAATTTTTTTTCATGCAAATATCTACTTAAGTTGTTTTTTTACAGATTAATTTCTTAATTATTTTTGAACAAAATCAAATTAAATATTTCTTTATATTTTGCGTCCATAAAATTGTAATGCCATCGTCATAAATTTTTTACAACGTTTCGTTTTCGAAATCATTTTTGAAACATGTTGCGCGAATTAATATTAGACATTGGAAACTACATGTTACATATTGTTCTTTAGTGCCTAAGTTATGAGATGACATACTATTACAATGTTTCTAATATTCTGGAAACCACTTTAAACACTATTTCTCCCTCAAATTTGCTTTCCTGAGGAAAAAATGACTGTACAACCACAAGCAAACCAAACTATTCATATATAAATAGAATGTAAATTAGGAAAAACAAAAATTTATTCCGATATATTGACAGCACGTTTCAAGCAACCACGAAGTTTACCCTTGATGTCTATTACTAACTTTATTATCATAGTGAGTTTATGAGAATTTTCTTTAAAAAAAATTTTGATATCGATCATAAGTTTCTAAATCAAATTTTCAGAGTGGAAAGTTTGCTAGTTTGGAAATAAATTTAATAGAACTGTATTTTGAAAATCTAACGTGTAGAGCAAAAATTTCAGCGCTTTTTGTTTCAGGTAACAATGGCCAACAAATATTTTTGAGAAAAAAATTATTTCATGCTAAAAAAGTTGGAGTCACCAAAATAATTCAATATTTTTCAAAGCATTCTAATCTTGAAGAAAGAATTTCCTCATGTAAGATAAACTTGAAGACTTTTTTTTCTGAAACACCGAAAACACTCTTAAGTTCAATATCCAAATTGTAATTAACATTAATCGACAGGAATACACTGGCAGACACAATTACAGTTTATTATAAATCTCCACAAATTACTTACTTTGTCTTATATATTTATCAGTTTCTTTGGATAATATTCAAAAAATTAAATGTGGGATTCATATACTTTGATTTCAAACATTGTTATTTACAGCGTTCAATCTTCGAAAGTACAAGGGAAAATTTCAAATACAATGTGTGAACTATTTAGTTTTGTTTAATTAGCACGGATTCACAAACGCATCATTTACACTTTTTATATATATAAAAAAAACATTTATAGGCCAGTACAAAGAATAGTTGTTACGCTTTTTAAGATTGAAAGAATTTTCTTGCAGATCACTAAAAAGTAAACCAAATGTTTTTATCCCTCGACGATTAAAAATCATTGAAAAATGAATATTAAAATAACTAAGCTGTTCTCAAATATTTTTTCGGTGTGGAACAGTGCCCTTTTTTTCTCTATCAAAATTTTTAATTAAAAATATATTTGATATTAACAAAGATTATAAAAATAATTATCTATCCCTAATAATATGTAGTGTCCTCAAATTTAATATAAATAAGGATGGCTCAATTATGAAATGTACCAGCGTCCGAACACACAATTCTTAAATTATTCGACGACAAATGATCCAAAAATTTTGTATCGATTCAGCGTAAGGCACTGTGTTTCTAACTGCCTCTACAGTTTCAGGAATTTTCAAAAATAAAGAAACTTTAATATACAGACTATTTGCAAATTCTCTCTGTCAAGTAGATGACTTGGCTGCCATGATACGGAAGGAGGCAAAGAAACAGTTTACTCTGACCGAGATGTTCAGTAAGCAATGACTTTCAGTTACGGCACTCAACAGATAAACTGTATTAATGTACAGCACTTATAAGTTCCATAACATGTTTCAGTGCTACATTTTAATTTAATTCATTAAAAGTTCTTTTCCATTAAAGGCATGTAGTTTTTTCTTCCATTTTCGTCCTGCAACAATGAAAATAGAACTTTTTTTGAAATTTTATAATAATCCGAATATTTGATTATTCGAAAGGTGCCGGTCCCAACTGATTGGGATAGCGGGAGTTCTACTGTATTTGTATGCAAGAATCCTCTAATATGATGCAAAAGTAAAATATTTATCTGAAATAAACCTTAAATGATTTTATTACACATGAGTGTGATAAAGAGTTAATATTATTTTTTTGATTTTGTAAGGAATTTTGATTTCGTTAATTTATTTGCATCTTTCTATATGTTTATTCTTTCTTAATTTCTGAAATCATTCTAAACTAAATATATGTAAAATAGATTAAATCCACTAGATAACTGAAAATTTTAATCTTTTGAATTCTAGGTGACAACAATGGGGAATTGTGTGTATAGAGAGAGACCAAGACCACAAACCACAGGTTATATCTCTCTTACCAACAGAAAATGACCGAAAAACGAAACTCTATATTATTTGGATAATATGTTTCTTAAATAATTTGAAAGTGCAAGAAAACTTGCCAAAAGCACTACACATATTGCTCGATATTCATTTATCTTAAGAAGACGTATTTTTGATACATGTCTTAAAACGTATATATCCCTAAAAATAAATTTTAAGTATTTTGTAATTAAATAATATTCCCTGTGCTGATTCATAAGATAAATAAATGAAATATTTTTATAATTAAACTTCCTTGAAAATAGATCCTGAAAATATAAAAGTTGATATCATGCAACTAATTGTAAAATCCAGTTGTTCTATACAAGTTAAATGACATTCGTACAGAAATTAATACTTTATAATGATATAATTGATCACTGGAGAAGGCTTTTAATAAAATTATAACAAACGGGGATAGTCTTATTAAATATAACGGTGGAATAAATTGATATATATTTATTTTATTCAGCTTAATCACACAATAAGGGCAAAAAATTATTTTATTTTTTATATCAAGGTATTTATAAAAAATATATTATGTATTTATATATCGAGCTGAAATCTTATTTCTGAAGTATATTAACATTTATATCATTAATAATCTTTATCCTTATTATTTAATGTTTGCCATAAAAGTAATCTGCCTACTTTCTCAATCTTTGGATACCATAAACAATGTCTGAAAACTATTGAAATAAATTATTTTACAACGGTATCTGTTCTCATTCATATTAGATCAGTTTCGCCTTTAAATACATTCTCAGTAATTTTTCTTAAGCTGTATATAAAATATTGAAAATAACTTCTGATTATTTGTTTGAATCCATAAAAATTTTTGAATACCATTTGTATAATTTCTTTCTAGTGTTTGGTTTACGAAACCATTTTTGAAGAATGTTTTCAAAAAATATATTCTACATTTAAAAAAAAAATTTTAAATATTTTTTTGAAAAGAATTTTATAAATAGTTTCTCACAGGAGATTCTTTTACTTTAAAATAATTATGATAAAATGATCCAATGAATCATTATGCAGATACACAATATTATCACTAACGATAGTTTTTTTGTCATTCGAATCCCAGAGGACACAAATGATTTAATTTGTATCCTGTTAAGTTAATATAAAGATGAAGACACCTCAAAAATTTGGATTTCTTTTATGAGTAAGTAATGATAAATTATTTAACAAAATCTCTTAACTTGATATATACTGATTATTTTGATTGTGTTCCTCAAATTCCTTAACGCTAAGCAGTTTGAGCAAACAATAATCTTGTCATTTCCCATATTGAAGAAGAATGCAATTAAACCGCTGATTAACACCATTTCAAAAGTAATTCTTTGCAGAAAAATTCATCTCTCCAAACACACTCTTTGTTTTACTGTATTTTAATCTCGTGCAAAATTAAAAACCACGTTGTCTTTAGTTCAACAGTTTTAAGATGAGATTTATGAGAAAAAAGTTTCTAATAATATGGAATCTATTTTAAAGAGAAATTTTCCCTCAAATTTACTTTCTTTGTTCAAAAAATTACTCTACAACGATAAACAAACCAATTTATCCATTTATAAAAAATTTAAATTAGAAAACCAAAATTAATATTACAAGTTACTGACAGCACGTTTCGAAAGACCTCCAAGTTTAATTTTAAGGCTTATTATAAATCTGATTGTCTCAGTGACTTTTTATGAGAATTTTTAAAAAAATTTCAATATTAGAATATTTTGTCCTTTCCGTTAAATAAGCCTGTGTATATTATCTTTTTTTCATCTAAATGATTGTATATCTTCTAATTCTTCTAAATATACGCAATACTTTAGAAAAATATTGAAAATTAAGAGACTTTAATCAATATTTCATAACGGAATGTTTACTACTTTGGAAATTAAATTATTAGAACTGTATTGTGAAAATCGATAGAATAGAACTTAAGCTCTTTTTGTTTCAGGTAACAAGTGGCCAATAAACATTTTTAAGGATAAAATTAAGTAATGTTAAAAAAGTTGGAATCGTCAGTGTAATATATGTATTTAAAGTCTTTCAAAATAATTTAGTTTACAGAAAATATAATTTCCACAAGATTCCTTATTTTTGTTCCTTATATTTGATTACAAATAATATTGTGATATTTCGTAATATCACAATATTATTTGAACATTCAAAAGCTATAGGATATAAACATCAAGGAAATTTGTTCATGCTGGGAAGACCCAATATTAATTATATATATATATATATATATATATATATATATATATATATATATATATATATATATATATATATATATATATATATATATAAATTTCTACAATTTCTTTTCTCTTATATACTAAGTTGCTCTCAAAATTATTAGAGCAAAATTCCAATCCTGGACAGAGGTATTATTACCCTTAATGAAATTTGAATTACTTATGACGTGAATTCATTTTGTAAGAGTTTTGGCGTATATCCACACTACACGCAAATATTAAAATTAATAATATAACTTAAGATTCAATAATGCAGTCTTTTATACACATTTATCAATTTCATTGGATAAAATTTTAATATTTAAGTCTGGGGATTCAAGAACAATAACTATAAAAAATTTATAAACGAAAAAATAATAAATGAAACCTGGTAACAATTTTCTCTCACACCTTTCATATGCCGAAATTGCAAATAAAATCTCTAGCATAAGAGCTGAAGACCTATTCTTCCATTCAAGAGACACGGATTTCATAATCAATAAACCCATGCCTTTAACAAAACCACAGACCACACGTATTCCAGAAAAGTTTATAACTCCACACTTTAAATGGTAAATTTTCCAAAATAAAGATTGGTAATGTTGTTTGAATACAATTTAAATACTTTTATAATATTTGAAAACTATTATTCTCCCAAAATTATTATGACTTGGTATTCATTATTCTAATCCTTATTTTTGCTAATCTATTTGCTAATACTTATTATTAAATTTAATTAATTTGTGAACTTTGCTCATATATATATTAATATAATATGAGAAAAATTAGCAAATTTCTTTTAAAAAAATTGCGATAGGTAATACTTCCTTACAGGTCGCTCCAAAGGAAATCAAACGTTTTTATTCCTCGAAATTAAATATTATTGATGAATGAATATAAAAATGATTAAGCTGTTCTGACACCTTTTTATGATGTGGAAGAGTGCTCTTTTTTCTCTATCAAATTTTTACATGAATAATATATTTCATAATATACAACAGATTATTTGCGCGAGCATTCAAAGTCACAGAGAACCATTTTAATCGTAATACGCAAACGAAAATATATTGAAATGTAGCAATTTGTCATTGAGCTCTAAAAACAGAAAAATAAATCTATTTTGATTAGAATACAGCTGTTATTATATACATGTATGAAATTTGAAGTCAAATATTCTGTTTATATTTTTAACTGAAATCCATATACTGTGGAAATTTCGCTAATGCATGGAACGTAAGAATTAAAATTTTTACTTTGATTGTAAAATAAACTATTCACAATATCAGTTACTACACATTGCAAAAATATTTCTTAGCATTATCGAACTATACAACTACAAATTTTTCTCGCCTTATTTTAGCAAAATCGCTGATTATAACATCATTATCAAGGACTTCTTCGTGTTTTGTTTTCTTACGCATTTTCAAATATATATTATCTACCACATATTACATCTTGAATATTTTTCTTTCAATTTCATTACCATAAATAAAATTTATAATTCGGGAATCCTCAGATGTTAAAAAAACTTTCTGTTCCTTTATGAGTTTCCTTATGACTTTATGACATATACACCAACTGTAGAATATTCATTCCAGTTTTACGATTAAGCATGTGAAAATCATAGATATTAGGTATGTGATGAGAAAGAAAATTTTTCCTAAATTTCAAATAGAAAAACTTAGTATTTTGGAAACAAATAGAAGAAGAACAAAATATTATCTGACATATTGCGAAAGAAATCTTATTCAATCATGAGAACCCTGAAACAAATAAATAAATTCCTGAAATTTCTCTTCATGTGTCTTTTTGAATCCGCATTCGGATTTAATTTATTCGTAAGTAGTACTAGGTGATTAAATGACTTTTATAACATAATTAACGTAAATGAAAAAATTTCATTTACGGATTGAAAGTTAGTTGGTTGGTCGCTCAACGGTCATTTTTTGCACACGAGGGCTAATTAGACCAGAACCTACGGTTTAAATTAGATTCCAAACCACACTACAAACATCCATGCCCAAGTTGGGGTTCGAACCCACGAACTGTTGAACCGAAGGCAAGAGCGCTAACCATTCCGCTGCCAGCTCGGCTATGCATTGAAAACTTTCAGATAGAACTTTCAATATGAAGAACGCGACTTAGTGCTTATACCATCTGCAACATAGTAGTTGAATGGTTAACAACGCTAGAAGTTTTACATTTGTGTACATTTTGAGAAACACAACTTTAAAATTCTTTTCTACATCAACAAAATTCATTTTATTTTAAAAATGTAGTTCTAAAATTGCAAAAAACGATTTCTTAAACTAGTTTTTAATGAATAAAATGAAAGTAAGATTTGTTTTTAATGATGAATTGTGCATTTTGCATGTAAAGCTTACATACTAAATAACTTTTTTGAGTAAAGCTTTTAAAGATGGAGCAGTCAGGTAAAAAAATTCATTTTTAAATTTAAAAATAATTTTTCTATTTTGCGAAACTCTGATTTTAAGTAAAATTTTACAGGTCACTATATCTCCGTAAAAGCAAGCGTCTACAGTAGTTATCAATGAATTTTAGTAGTCAATTTTGAAACCATTTTTTAAGATTATTCTGTAGAAAAAATAATTAGAGCAGCAAAACATGAAGCATTCTAATATAAGAAACCATGGCTGTTATTTCGAATGTTAAGCATAACAATTTTTAATGAATGGAAGTATTTATTACCTTTGCATCGAATACTGAAAAAATAAATATAATCATTGAAATAACACATAAAATGAGTAATAGAACTTCAAAAATATATTTTAGGTTGAATAGAAAGAAGAGCGAAAGGAAATCAATAATGTTTCCTGTAATGAAAAAAATAGATAAATTAATAGATAAATAAAAAAAATATTGAAAACCACAAAAATTTCTAAGAATTAATGAGTTTAATTCAGGAATATCAGACTGAGTTTTATATTTAAATTTCTTTCATTACAAATTCATTTTTACATAGAAAAGCAAACATTTTTCTCGCATAATTTTTTAGCTTATTTAAATGGTTCATCAAAGCTGAATTCCTTCCTTTTCATATAAAATTTTACTAATGAATCTATTAATAGAGAGAAAGAGTATATCTTAAAGCAAATTATTGAAAAAAAAAAAAAACAATCAAATTCATTTTTGTGAAAAATTAAAAATTTTAATGTATTCCTAATATTTAATAATAACAAAATTTTCTTTTTTTTAATAAATTAATAAAAAAGTTTATAAATTTTCTATATATTCTGAAAATTTTAAAAAAATTTGCTAGAGATTTAAAAATTATTGGGAGTTTTAAAATTTTTATGGTGATGAACCCAATTTTTTTCCTACCTATTAAACCACTATATACAAGTGCTCCCTAAACTTATTTCCTGTATGGTAAAAGAATTGTTACCAGAAAATTTTACAAGGGCTTGTAATCGATTAGAATATTTCAATAATGTAATAGCATTCGGAAAAATTTCATTAAATTTCATTAATGAAGTTTATTGTTCAGGATGAAGGAAAATTTTAAAAAAAGATTATAAATTGTTTTACTGTGACGCGATATAGCGACACTTTAAAAAACTTGTTAAAATAATGATGTTTCATACTTATAACAGATTTAACTACCTTCAAGTAATGTCTCGAATTACAGAAATTTATTGACATAATAATAAAATTTCTCTCTCTCTCTCTATATATATATATATATATATATATATATATATATATATATATATATATATATATATATATATATATATATATATATATATATATATATATATATTGTTAAGAAATGTTACCCTGATTTTTTAGTAATTGCTTGGGGATTAGCAATTCTTGAGAGAGATAATTTGTAACTGTGTTCAGATTATGGCAAAGCTTAAGGTTAATTAGAATTTTATCTGGTGTTTCTGGTTTATCTGGTGCATATATGTTTCTGGTTTATCTGGTGTTTTTATCTGGTTTATCTGGTGAATATTTTTGAGGAAAAGTTTATAATAAGTGATAAAATTTATGTAATACAAAGTAAAAATATAGTACAAATTTATAATGAATGAATTACATGAAGTTTTGTAAGACAAATTGTTGTATGCAGTATAACATGATTTGGTGAACGCTCATTTTAAATTTAAGACGCGTTTACGACTGTCAAAAATATGTTGGAAATTTTGTAAAACTGGATGTCTTATGAATTATAGGTTCGAATATTCTTAAAAATCATCTTTATACGGAAGAGATACAAATGAAATTTTTTTCTTTTAAAATACCACCAATAATTGTTTGCTATTACTTGTCAAAATTAACAGAATATTATTTTTATATCACTGATGAAGCCAAGAGTAAAACCGAATCCTTATTATATTTTTTAAACCAATAACAAATATCGATACAAATAAAGTTAATTAATATTTTGTAAAATGAGATTTAATTTAATATTTTGTAATTTTATTTTTATTTTTTAAATATAGCTTGTTCACACACACACACACACACACACACACACACACACACACACACACACACACATATATATATATATATATATACATATATATATATATATATATATATATATATATATGTATGTATGTATGTATGTATTATAGAATATGATTAGATACAATACAAGTATATAGATATCTATTTATAATATAGACAATCAACCTGAAAGTGATAAGCCATTTCATTGGGACAAAATGCGGTTGATAATAAATAAGATATTTGCATAACTCTTAAAACCATAACACATTTTCGGGAATATAAATCTAACCATCGTTAATTCCTTAAATTCAAAGAAAGTGTAGGATAAAACATTTTCATGCTTCTCAACATTCGAACAAAACGTGTATTACTTGCTTTCTTGCGAGGATATAAAACAATAAAATGCAAATTTAGAAGTACTAGTTACGCTTTTACCGATTAAAGGAATTTTTTTATGGATTATTGATAAGTAATAAGTGAGATTATTTTATTTTTTGACAATTATATATCCTTTAAAAAGACAATAAAAAATATCTAAGGTGGAATGAAATCAATAAAAAATTTTGCTTTTAAGCTAGTCATTTGGGCAAAAGAAAGCATATGGTCCACTTTTACTTATAATAGTAAGGAATTGCAATTCATTTTTGTACACAAAACCTGCGAAACAAACTCAGTTAATTTATTTCATTTCTCTAGACCCGCTGCTAATTAAAATAAACTCTGCTTACAACAGTTAATACAAACTTTGTCATTTCTTTAGCCGACACAGATTCAAAATTAATAAACCCATGTCTTTAGCAACAAATGCTTATAAAAATGATTACAATTCAAAAAGATATAAGAAATTATAACTAGCAAATTTTCCTACCATAATATTGGTAGTTATATTTTAATGTTATTCATACTTTCTTTTTAAAATATTTCGTTTACTATATTGTTTACAAAGAATGTTGAGGCTATGAAAGCCCAATGGATAGTGCTGCATTTTCAGCAAAACCTCTTCATCTGCCTTCTTTGTAAGGCTTTAAGTCATTTGAAAGCCAATAAAGAATCACTCTTACGCTTTTTGTAATAGAAAATATTTTTCATGTTACTGAAAAATAATAATTTAAGTATTTTCATTCTTGTGAACAGTTAAATAGCATTGAATAACAATTATGAAAATACCGTATTTATGCGAATCTAATGCGCATCGTTTTCAGCTAAATGTACTATTCAAAATTCAGGTGCGCATTAGATTCGAGTGCAAGGTCAGCAGTTCTCCTATGACGTCAACCAAATTTATAATGTAACAATGGATTACTGTATTTCTCGACTACATTTACAGTTACATTTATCATTGGCACATTATTGCATAGACGATTCAAATTGCAGAGTACGTAGTCACAAAATGGAGGGCAAACAGAAAAGAATGTCATATGACGCTACTTTCAAACGTTGTAATTCTTTACGCTTAAAAAATGGCAATGGAAAGGCAGGGAGAGAGTTCAACGTTGCAGGGAACAATGTTGCTTGTGGCGGCAACAGAAATTTTCACTGTTTGTAACTAAATCTAGTAAAAAGTAATTCACTGGCCCTCGCAAAGGTAGACACCCTAAAAATGGACAAACAGTTTTGGAATTTGAACGTGAAAGGAGGAAGAATGGACAACCGGTGATTAGTGACGCATAAAGAAATAAAGCAAAAAAGGAGGATGAAGCTCTTGGAATACCGAAACAAGAGTTTAAGGCTAGCCGTGGATGGATGGATGGATCGGTTTATGAAGCAGATGGGCTTATCTCTAAGACGCCGTACAGCAATATGCCAAAAGCTTCCTGCAGAATTTGAGGAAAAACTACTAACATTTCAGCGGCATCACACTTCGGAAGAAAAAGAATTTTTGAATGGGGCAAATTGGCAACGATGACGAGACGCCAATTCAGTTTGACATGAAACAAAAAGCTAGAAAATGATTTTCAGGCTTTTAAACTAATATTAGTGGATAGAGCATCAGACCGAGAATTGAATATAAATAAAGTATTGCTCATATAGGAAATCGTTACCGTCCAAACATACACACATGCTTTGAATTATTACTTATGCATACAGTATAACCATAACATGTAAAAAATGCTGCATTTTAATTTAATTGACTAAACGTTTTTTCCTTTTAAAATATGTTTATTTTTCCAATTTCAACATACAATAATTATTTAAAATAGAACATTTTTCGAAACAAATCCAATTATCTGAATATTTGATTACTCGAATAGGGTTCGTTCCTTCTTGATTAGAATAATTAGAGAATAATCAAATAACTTTTAAAGTAATTGAGAATTCCTAGAGGGAACTAAAAGTTATCTGCATTTGAATTTTAGATGACAACAAAATAGAATTGTTGATGAAGACTAAGACCAAATAACACATTATTTCTTTCGCCCTATCAAAAAATGGCCTTTAGCTAAAGCATTCCTGAGTTCAAATACCCGCTATGGGTTGGGTGTTCACATATGGCTTTTAATAATATGTTCAGGACTGATCAATTTTCAGCGGAAAAAATGACCGTGGAGCAACAAACACTCCAAACCAAACTCTCTTCAAATAATTAATGCATTTTTAGGAGTTCCATGTCAAAATCAACAGGAACTGAACACACACACATCGATATTATCATTAGAAAATATATCTGTCTTCAAAAAGCAGCATTGTAGTGAATATAAAAGAAAATAAATACGTGATTTGCAAAGCAGGCAACATGAGTTGACTCGTCCTTAAGAAACATACTTTAACACAGTTACTAATCAAAAAAACTTAAACACTGCTTAATGAAATTAGGTATACCTAATTATTAGCACCGCATAAGCATAGTTCAAAAATTACGATGTGGTAAAGTTATGGAACTTGTTAAGGGATTATTCCAATAAAGTAATTCTAAAAATAATTATAGTTTTTTTCTTTTTTGTAATAACAGTAGCTTTATTTTAATATTTGGGCAATATATTTTTATAAATATTCCTTTAAACACAACAAGTTTTTCTATTGATTAAATGATTATGTATTACTCCATATTCAATAATTTAACAGAAACCATTTTAATGAATAATTTTCTCTCACGTTATAACTTTCTTCTTCAAAAAAATTATATCCAACCATAAGCAAACCAATATTTCCATTTATAAATAAAATGTAAATTAGAAAAAATATATATATTTGCTAGATACACGCAGCACATTTCGAAATGCCACCAAGTTTACATTAAATTCCATTTATGTACCGTGATGTCTCAGTGAATTTTTAGAATTTTTTTTAAATCTCAATTTCAGAATGTTTTATTCTTTCCTTTAAGTAAGCTGCTGTGGATTATTATTATTATTATTTGTCTAAAAGATTACATTTTCAAATTGTTCCTAATGAAAGCAATACTTTAGAACAATATTAAAATATAAGAGGGTCCTAAATCAAATTTTCAGAATGGAAAGTTTTGTATTTTAGAAATTAATTTAATATAATTGAATTGTGAAAATCTATAGAAGATTTTACAAACTCAAGTCCTTGTTGATTCAGGTCACAAGTGGCGAAAAATGTTTTTAAAGAGAATATTTCACTGTTTTCAAAAATAATCTAATTTTAACGAAAATAATTTCCACTTACAAGATGAATTAAAGTTATTTTTTACAGATACAGTAGTAGCAGAGTTGTCATTACCCTTAATGAATTTTAATTTAGTTATGGCAACAGAGTTCGAGCGAATATCCCCTACCGCACAAAAATTACAATTATTAATATTTCTTATAAGAATCTATAATGCAACCTATGATAATGATATACCAATTTCTGTGGTAAATTTCCAAAGAATTAAATGTGGTGTTCAAACACACACATTCCTTAAATGGTTCAATTGTAAAAGTGGAGCAGCACACCCTATAAAGCTAGCCTAGCTACCACTAGACAGCAACAAACACAGAAATATGTATTAAACACATTTTATGAACACTAAAAGAAAATACTTTTTGTTTATTCCTTACTATTGTGGAAAGTGCAAGTAAAATCTTAAATTACGTAGACATAATATCAATTTTTTCTTTTTAATATAACGCGGATACCAAAATTACTTATTACACATTTTTAACATTAACTACATCTTACTTTTAACCAAATTAGCTAACAAAATTATATTTCAAAACTCAAATTGTCCAAAAGCGAGATTGGTAACAAAATTTAAATAAAAATTAATTAGTTTCATAATATTTTGGAAACTATTAATCTCAGAGATAAATTAAGGCATAGTTGTATTTATATTATTCCTAATTTGACAAAAACGCATCAATTCCCTTTTTTTTAAGAAAAAACAATACTTGCCAGCACAAAGAATCGTTGTTACGCTTTTTGTGATGGAGGGAATTTCCTTGCAGATAACTGAAAAAGAAATCAAAAGTTTTCATTCATCGAAATCAATGAAAAATTAATAAAAAAATAACTAAGTTGATCTGAAATCTTTTTATAATACGGATGAGTTCTCTTTTATTCCTATGTAATTTTTACAATAATAATATATTTCATAATATACAACAGATAATTTGCTCGAATGTTAAAAGTCACAGAAAAGCATTTTAATCGTAATACGCAAACGAAAGTAAATTAAAATATATCTACTTGTCAATCAAATCTATGAAAGCAAATATAAAGCCCTTTTGATAAGAATAGAGCTGTTATTCTGCATGTATAAAACTTGAAATCAAATATTGTGTTTATATTTTTAACTGAAATCCATATAATGTGGAAACTTTATCAATTTATGCAACGTAAGGATTGGCACAGTTACTTTGATTGAACAGGACTTTACCCCCTTAGTCCTATTAGTGGCCTCACTGTGGCAAGAGGATGTTCCTGGAGGAAATGGGCGAAGTACATCGGGAGTTTTTACTCCTGGTAGGGTCACCCAAGGCGTGAAGGCCACTCCATAATTCTCAGCTAACACTAACAGGCATGGAGCGAAGACAGTCTTCTTCCTCACGGTGCTCCAGTCTTCGGACTACAGAAGCTGCACTTTTTCTCCCTATGAATCAGTTGACAAATGATATTATACTACATCGTCCTTCGCGCAGGATAAACAGGCACGCGCTCGAGGTTTAGGCAGAGGATCTCGTTCGAAAAGTCATCTACGGTCTCTATGCTTTAAAAACCCTTAAATCCTACAATGCAACATTAATGGATTGTCTACTTTGGCTACTAGGGTCAAATTGGACCAATTATTGAAAATTGCGGAAACTAATGACTTCCAGATAATTGCCATTCGGGAAACAATGTTAAGGATGAATACAACTCTTAAGTGTAATGGATACCGCATTTACAGGAAGGATAGAACAAATTCGAGAGGTTGAGGTTTGGCCTTCTTTATTTGAAACATCAAATATCAAAGCATTAGCATCCTCCCATTTGAAAGCTCTGACCTTGAAATCAAGTGTATAAAAATTACATGGAGAGGGAAACCCTTGAATGTTTTCAACGTTTACCATCCACCTAACCAAAACCGGCTACTCGATAGTCTCTTTAAAATCATGGACAAAGATTCTATCATTCTTGGTGACTTGAATGCTAAACATACCATCTGCGTTTGTTCCAGTGTTAATTATAGAAGTCGTGACGGTCTCCAGTTGGCTGATGACTGTAATTTTATGATCCTCAATGATGGAACGCCCACCCACAGCTGTTTTAGTTATAACTCATCCGAGGCGTTAGACATAGCCATGACCAGTACAAAGCTATTCCCGCAATGTTTGTGGTCAACATTGGATAACATTAGAAGCGATCATCTGCCTATCTTATAGAACTCAATAAGAGACAAAAATTCTTCAAATCCAATGAAAAATTCTGGAACTTCAAGCGAGCCAACTGGACATCTTTTAGAAACTCAGTTGATAGTGACCTGGCTTCTTTACCACTTGATGACACTCTAAACACTTCCTGGTAGAATTTCAAAGAAATGGTTCTTAAGCAAGCTAAAGCTTTTATTCCTAGAGGTAATGTGAAACTTTATATTCCTCAGGATTCTATTACTCTGGAGCCTCTTCTCAAGAAAAGAAAACATCTTTTTGGAACTGCTAGTCGCAAGGAGAATGGTTCTAATTCTAAGATCAATATAATTAATGCAGAAATTAAATTAGCATATACCCATTTAAAAAGATATAGATGGAACGAAATTTTTAATCAAATTAGCGTAAGAACTCCCAATACAAAACTTTGGAAAATAGTTAAGGGCATCAGCAATGTGCAATCCCAATTCGAGGAGTGCAACTTAGTCAAAGATTAAAATGGACAACTGTTCTAGAACGATCACTCTGCGGCAAATGGACTTGCTAACTATTACCAACAAATAATCAGGTTCAACTTCACCAACAAGGACAAACCTGTGTTGTGTAAAGCAAGGAATATTGTACAAGGCTGTCGTAGCTCTGACTTCGGTGATTTTTCTATGCAACTCACTTTTCTATGAATGAACTACTTTTGGCAATGTCGTTCCTTGATCTCAGCAAATCTCCTGGCTTGGACGGTATCCATGGTTTTATGCTTGAAAACCGGGGATGCCTGGGAAAACTAAGAATCCTTGACATCTTTAATTCTTCGTGGACCAAAGGCAGACTCCCCCAGGAATGGAAAAAGGCCATCATTATTCCAGTTAAAAAGTTAAATAAAAATTCTTACTCCCCCGGGGACTTCAGACCGATTTCTCTAACTTGTACCACTAGTAAAATTGTAGAGAAAATAATTTTGATCAGACTTCGTTTTTTTTGGATGAAAATAACCTTCTCCCTGAGCAACAGTATGGGTTTCGAAAGGGCCACAGCACCATTGATCAATTTTTTTTTGCTCAAACCATCAGGGATTCTCAGAATCTTAAACCTACTAATCACAGCATTGCGGCTCTATTAGACCTGTCAAAGGCTTCCGACAGAGTTTGGAAGCATAAACTCATCATTAAATTACAAAATACATTTAATATCCGAGGTAATACATTGGCTTGGATTTCTGACTATCTCCATCAGAGGCGTATTAAGGTTAAATATAACAAATCCTTCTCAAAGACCTCTCAACTTGGGCAAGGTGTTCTCCAGGGAACTGTTCTTTGCCCAACTCTTTTTCCGTTATATTTGATTGGTATCGAGAGGACTATCTCTCCTGAAACGCGCATTGGAATGTTTACGGATGACATAGTTCTCTTTAGCTCTAGAATCTCCATTCCTGAGATAGAGTCTCGGATTAACAGTTCTTTGGAAGCCCTTTCCAAGTTTGCGGCTGAGCTCAGGTTGAGTTTTAATTCATCCAAATCAATTATCACCTTCTTTACTACAAATAAGCACTTATATCACAACCAACCTTCTTTGATACCTAACCTTTTCGTCCCAGCGGTACAACTGTTGTACCACGAAAGTGAGTGTCTCAGATGACGGCTGTAGTACAACAGTTGTACCATTGTTTTTTTTCCCCTTTCAAGTACCTGACTTTTTCCCGCTAAACTTTCTTCCGGCATTTGAGGGTGAATTACGGCAGACCTAGCGCGGCGTATCTCCCTAAAAAGATAAAGATTCGTCATAGTGAAAACTTCAGCACTTAAATGGGGTGAAAATGACTTCCTCCTTTCGGTCAAGGGGGTAGGAAATGTCATCTTCTCGCGCCGTCCTAGGAGCAGTTTCTTGAAACGATGACGCCGGATTCAAAAGGTTAATCATCAGAAATTTACTTACGAGAAACATCCAAAAAAACTTCAGATTCATTCTAGACCCCGAATTTACATGCAACAAACATATCGAATACATTGCCTTGAAAGTCAGGAAACGATTACGCATCCTGAAATACATTGTTGGTAGAGACTGGGGAACGGATGCAACTACTATTAGAACTACCCACTTAGCACTCAGTAGGCCCATTTTACAATACGGCTTCCCAATCTATTGTTGTGCTTCTAATTCCAAACTGGAAAAATTAGAAAAAAGTTCAATTGAATGCTGCATGTATCATTACTGGCCTGAAACGCAGCTGTCCTTCAGAAATAGTACTTTTCGAAGCAGACGTACAATCTCTCTGTATCAGAAGACAATCTTGCCTGGTCAAATTTTACAATAAACTCAACAGTTATGGGCAAGGCAATCTTGCATCAAGTTATCTAAACAACGGGACTCCGTTCCAAAGATTAAAAAAGCACAGTTCCTTCACTCTGGTCAACTCGCTGCACTTATTCGAAAACAATATCGAACCACATGCCCTTTACTGCGGCCTGAACCCTGCTGAGACTCTTTCCAATGTTCACTTCATTTACAAACTTTCTACGGCAGTCATCAAGATGGATTGTTTACCTGAATTACTAAAACAACTAGCCTTGGAAACCATTAATAATATACCACCAAATGACATAAAAATCTATACTGATGGCAGCAAAATAGATCACCGAACTGGCAGCGGAGTTTTCATCGGTACTCCTCATGACAAATTCTCTCTTAGTCAACGTAATCCCGACTTCTGTTCGGTTTTTTGTAGCAAACTAATAGCCATTCACATCGGATTGTAATCCATCATGAGCGAAACTAATTATAGTGATGTCTGGTTATTAACTGATAGCCGCAGTTAAATTCAACATCTGCAAAAATGGACCTGCTTGGGAAACTAAACAAGCCTTTCTATTCTACACAAGCTTAAAATTGTCTCCCTTCGGCATAATATCTATTTTCAATGGATCCCGTCTCATGTGGATATTGGAGGCAATGAAATAGCAGATACTTTAGCAAAGGAGGGCTCAGGTCATCCTGCTCCTTCTTCTTCTGCGCTTACCAACCTTGAACTCTTTTCTCTGAGAAAAGCCCAGTTTAAAACCGATTGGCAAGTACCTTTGACTCACCACTTCTACAAGGGTAGAAAGCCAGGACTTTCTCTGGCTCATTCCTGTGATAGGAAATCCAGCACTTGCCTCGCACGTCTTGCCTCTGGCCACCTGAAATACCTCATTTTTGTAGCGGGTAACAAGACCTTCCCCCTCTGTCCTAAATGCCACTGACACCAAGCTTCTCCTGAGCATATCCTCGATTGTATGAATATACTATGGGACGATATCTACACTTCTTCCCGCCTTGTCATCGGTTTCCTCTCCGTCAACGGATTCCTTGTTTTGGTCTGACTTCGTCAGACCCCTTGGAGATAAGCAACAACAACAACTTTGATTGTTAAGTAAACTATTTCCTATGTCAGTTACGACACATTGCAAAACATTTTCTTATGCATTTCTAAACTGTACCGCTACAAATGTTTCTTTTTGGTTTATTTTAGCAATATAGCTAGAGTTGTCACATCATTATAGACGAATTCATCGTATTTTGTTGTCCTAAACATTTTCAAATATTATCTCCCATATATTACATCTAGGAATTATACTTCAATTTCGTTACCATAAAGAAAATTTATAATGCGGAGAATCATTAGATGTTAAAAGATGTTTTATATGCTTTATGTTTTATGTTTATGTTTTTTATGCGTTTACTTATGACATTATGGAAAATTCTCTAGCTGTTAAATATTAATTCCATTTTTAAGTCTAATCATGTGTAAATGAGGTATTAAGTATATGATCTCAAAAACATTTTTCCCATTTTTAATATTTTTTCAGAAAGAAAAAATATTTTCATTTCTTAAGCAAATTTCTAAAAGGAAAACTTACTAATTTAGAAATAAATATAATACAAGTAAAACAGAGATAAATTGATAGACAAACCACATATCTGCTCTTGTGAATGTACGTTTTAAATAAATGATGTAGAATCTATTTGATATGTGTGCTGTATTAAATAAACCACTGTAATAGAAGAGAGACATATTATCTGACATATTAGGGAAGAGAGAGAGAGAAAGAAAACATATATATATATTTATAGAAATGAGCAGCCACAAACAAAATACGGCTCCCTAAAATTTCTCTTCAAGTCTTTTTGAATCTGCATTCAGATTCAATTTGTTCGTAAGTACTATTAGTTGATTAAATGACTTAGAACATAATTAATGCGAATGAAAAATTTTCAAATATTGATGGAAAACTTTCAGATTGAACTTTCAATATGAAAAGATGACTTAGTGCTGTTACGATTTACAAGACAGTAGCTGATTGGTTATAAGATGTAGCCCTTTTACATAAGTACATTTTAAGAAACACTACAATAAAATTATTGTCTGCATCAAAAATTGCATTTTAAAAATGTAGTTCTGAAATAGAAAAAAAAACGATTACTTGAACTAATTTTTAATTAATAAAATGAAAGTTATATATTTTATTAATTAAACATTGTATTTGCATTCATTTAAAAAAAATTAAAATTTATAAAAAGAAAGAAAATAATATAAAATGCATGTTATGCTTACATACTAAATAACTTTTAATAATAAAGCCTTGAAGATAGAGCAATAAAGTATAAAAAAATATATTTAAGATCTAAAAATAATTTTTCTATTTTACAAACTTTCGATTTTAAGAGAAACAACTTCAAACTTACATCTTCATAGAAACAAGCATGTGCTGTTGTGGTTCATACTGGCAATGTATGAGAATGCATGAATCTCATTATTCAGCTTTGTAGACTGTTTTTTTTTTTTAAGTTATTCTGTGTAAAAATTAATTATAGTTCTACAACATGACGCATAATAATATAGGAATAATGGCTGTTGTTTCAAATCTCAAGCATAACCAGATTTAATAAAAGGAAGTGATTACCTTCGCATCGAATATTGATGAAATAAATATAAGGCTTGAAATGACACATAAAACAAGTAGTGGAACTTCAAAAACATATTTTAGATTGAATAAATAGATTTACTGAAGCATTGGCTGGCTAGCTTTTCTTAAGAAAAAATACTGTAATTTAGGGAGAACAAAAGGACACTTAAGATAATATTTTAATTATTTAATGCAGAACTAAATATGGCTAATATAAGCTAGCTTTTTTATCTACACTTCTAAAGTTCTCAATTAACCTGGAAACAGGATATGCAATATCTCAGGTTCACAGGGATGATTTCCCCTCGTTGGCAAAAAAGTATTTTCGGGCTTAAAGTAAAATAAAACTCAATTTTTTTGCTCAATTCATATTCCCACTCTCATAGAATTTCTGGTCCTTAATAGGGGGGGGGGAAACCATCAACGAAATGCGATATGAAGTCATCGTTATTACTGAAATTTTTACCTTTTAAGAAGATTTGTAAACATCGAAGTAAATGATAATTCGGTAGTGTGCAAGTTCGGGACGGTATGGATGATGCGATATCTCTTCTCAATCTAGTTCTAATAGTATTGTACGTATTACTGAATATTTTTGACACCTCAAATTATCATGGTGTAACGCAATTTTTTTGCGATTAACCATTACTACATTTCGTCTTTTATTGCTTCCTCCACAATTTCATATACACACTCTAAAAAAGACACTGTAATTTTACAGCAAAATGTGCTGGCAAAATTTTGGGTGCCAGTACAATATGCTGTAAATTTCCCTGCATATTCGTAAAACTTTTTCATTTCTTTTTACTGTAATTTTTACAACACTTTTCACTGTAATTTTTACAGCACTTTTTACTGTTATTTTTATAGCACTTTTTGCTGTTATTTTTACAACACTTTATACTGTAATTTCTACAACACTTTTTGTTGTTATTTTTACAGCACATTTTTCTATGCATTTTGCTGCATATTCTAGAAAACCTATTGCTATAGCTATTTACAGCTATCACCATGTTTTCATAAAACTTATTTCACAAAGTATTTTTTTTTTTCATTTTGTTCTAGTTCTTATGAAACTTTAATGTAGGAGTTTATTTTATGTAAAAAAGGTAATTTTTGAAATAAATGTGGATTATTTTTTTCATTGTAAGGAAATGTTACAGATAACTTCTTTTCATTAAATAAGTGGATTTAAAACCTCTTGAAATTCTAAACATATTAAGTATGCATAATGATTTACATTATAGCTCATAATTATTTTCAAAAGCTTTTTATTTTGTTAATTATTTTTCGGAATTAATTTCATGTATTTTTTGTTAATTATTTTCATTTGAAATAAATATTTGTATTATATTCTGTTAAATAGTTTATAAACATATTCTGTTAATATTTAATGATTGAATACAAAAATACCTTAATTTCCGTTTTTTGGCAAATTTTATTCAAGCAGAAAAGAAATTTATTAAAAAAATATTTATGTTGTATTTTACTTGTAATTGAGAGTATAAATGAATTTTTAATACACAATAGCTAATTTCCTAATTATGTGCCAACTATTATTATTAAGCATTTTTTATACACAATATACAAACACAAAAAACATAACTAATGTTATATTGCAGAAGATGTCACTTTTCAGAACATTCTGTGATCAATAATCTAATTTTCAATACCTAACGAGATTGTTTAACTTTTATATCTCACAATCGTAACTTTAACAGTGGGTTGAATTTTTTATTGCATTTTTTTTTTTTTTTTTTTTGAAAATTTAAGACAAAATAGTCATTTTGAATAAGACAAAACTAAACATAAAATTAATTTTTGATTTACTTGTGATTCTACAGATTTAGGATAGAAACCTTACAACACATATTCTTTTACTAAAAACTCCAAAGGGTAATTAGTTAATAATATAGTATTTTAATTATAATGTAAAGACACAATAAAAGTTTTCTTTTTGATATTATATAAAGTAATTGATTTTTTTGCATTTTATAAAAACTAATGAAGATTCTGAGGAAATAAAACAATAGTCGCTAGCATACAATCAATAGTAAATATCCTTTTTATTTATTCTACATTTTTATGATTACAGCCCATTCAAAGTTGGATAAATTATTTAATAAGGACAAATCACGTGATTGGATACCATCCTTGATATATTTTCTTGATTTCTTGATTGATAGTTAAATTACAAACATTACATTTATACTATATATTTTTTATATAAAGATATGGAATTAATGTTTCGTGCTGACATCTAACTGCAGAGGAAGATTAACATCATTAATAACTGTTAGTCATGTTAACTAAAGCTTGATATCTAAGGAGTTTACGTACTTTTCAAGTTTTGCATACAATAAGCTGAATCACATCGATATAAATTATTTAATTGCGGTTTGCTTTCTCATTCATACTTCCTCATTTTCACTTTTACTTATTGCTCAAATATTTGTTTCTTGAGGCTCTTAAAAGTATCGAAACTTTTTTCTTTTTAACTCTTATGCTTAAGAATTTTTTAATAACATTAGCATATTTTGTTTGAGGTTTTGTTTTTCAATTCATTTACACGGCATATTGATAAAACTTATTTCTTTATTCAAAAATGAAACATTCTTTCTTAAATAATTTCATTATTATTATAAAAGTCTCCAATCAATCATCCACATTACGCATAGTCTATTACTATGCAGATATACGGTATTATCAACAGTAAAATTATCTTTATTATTCGAATCCAAGAGGGCACATGTTATTTATTTTTATTCATGCTCAATTATTATAGCACGAGAAACTACAAAAATTTACCGTCAACAATTCTTATATCCGTGTCTAAATCTTGCAAAATTATAAACCGTGTTGGAAACTGCAAGTTTTTTGTTTTTGAATTTTGTTTGAAGAAATTGCAATTAGTTCAACATTCATGATAAGGATTTTTCAACTATAAAACGTTTTTGAATAGTTGCTGTCTTTGAAATTTTTTTCCTTTTGTAAAAAATACAACGACAAAGCACAAGAATCAGATAAATTTTCTAGAGCCTTCAGCAGCGAAGCTGCTTTTACTCTTTATAATATATAAAACGAAATATAAATTTATACACCAAAACATTACTGGTAAATACTGACCCCCGTTTGCAACTGCCATCAACTTGATGTTTGCTATAAAAAATCTGTTTCATTCACTTTTGATAACAATTTTTTTAAACAATTTGAATAGAAGAATATTTTGTCCATTCGTTTGACTGACCTGCTGGGCATTATAAGTTTTTTCTTCGGAAAATGTCATCTTTAATTTTTCTTAATGTAACAAAGCTTTTGAAAAATATTAAAAATTAAGAGTAATGAATCAAACTTTTAGATTCGAAGGTTTACTTCTTTAGAAATAAATTTAATTTTACACAATTGTAAAATTATATTGGCTAGAACATAAACAGCATCACTTTTTGATTTAGGTAAAAATTAACTAGAAATAATTTGAAGAGTAAAAATAGTCTAAAGTTAAAAAAATTGATTCGTCAAAATACTTGAATGTTTTTCAAAGTAATTAAAATTTGAAGTAAATAATTTCCAGGTGTAAAATGTACTGAATTTGCTTCTTTCTTATTAAAATACATACACAGGAAGCATACTTTTAACTCGATAATAAAAATCTTTATTATATTGAGGAACAGGTAGTTTGTTAACATTGGTAGACACAATTACTGTTCATAACAAATATTTACAACTTATTTACTTTTGTATTATGTAAATTCATTTGATCGCAAAATTTCGCATTCAATAATCAAACTCTAGATAGAATTGTTATTATCCTATATGAAATTTGAATTAATTATGACACGAATTCATAATTCTCCTCAATGACAACTGATGTTGTGTGAAATTAACCCTATCAATCAAAAAATTACAAATATTTCTTAAGAATAAAAAATCTACTCTGTAATAAAAATACATTGCAGTGAAGAAAAATCAATTCATTTGGGTGATATTCAAGGAAAATAAACGTCGGTACGATGCCGAAATGTCCAATATTGGATCTTGCATCAGTAAATTTCACAAACTCAATCAATCAAATCAATCAGACTCACATAATTTTCTTAACTTTGTAGCAATACATTTTTGGAACAATTTATTCCATAAATACACATTTGGGAAATAAAATAAGCTTTCTTTTAATAATAGTTCAAAATACTCATGAAAAAAAGTCCAATAATCTATCCCAGCAGGAAAAAGATAACATTTTTTCGACTTCTTTTTAATGGAAAATAAAAAAACAAAAAAAATTCTTGCTATTTTTCTTTCTTGGCTTCATAAATGAAAAGAAAAAGTAGAAAAAAGAAGAAAAGGTACAATATTTTATTAATTTGAAAAACTAAAGGCTTGATCACTGTACTTATCTTACACTAAGTAAGTGGAAAAATAATCAAAAACAGCAAACTACGAAAAAAAATATAAAAAAAGGAAAATGATACTTCCATGCCTCTTTGAAGTTTCCGTAAGAAAATGCGACCACACTTCACGGCAGTTCACAAGTAAGCAAACATGTAATCTGCAATGAAGTGCTATGAAGTAAAAAATATAAAAAAAAAAAACAATTTACCAGTAAAGTATCTTAAAAGATTACTCAATTGTATGGAAACGAATTCTGTAGGAATTGGGTTGACTTTAAAGTTTGTTATATTAGGTTGGTGCGTATGAAATGTTGGATTCTTAAGTGATTGTATAAAACTGCATATCTTTCTTCAAAAGCTGTTTATTCAATCAAAGTATGCTCCATTCGCTTCAATACACTTCTCCCAACGAGATTTTAAAGCGTAGATGCCTGTCTTAAAAAAATTTTGGTCTTTGGAATTAATAAACTCTGATATCGAGTTTTTTAGACTGTCTTCATTTTCATAGTGTTTGCCCCTTAAAAACAGCTCTAAATGTTTGAAAAAATGAAAATCGGTCGGCGAGACATCCGGTGAATATGGTGGATGCTGCAATGATGAGCATACGTTTAACCGATCCAGCTTATTTCGCTCTGTCAGTGCGTGCGCTACCCACTTGTCCCTCTTCTTAACCTTGCCAATCTCAGAAAGGTGTCTCAATATCGTTGTATGGTCAACTTTCATCCTGATAGCAAGTTCCCTCGTGGATACGGCTGGATCCGCTTCCACTAGAGCCTTCAGGTCATCATTCTTCACAGACGTTTTGGGTCTTCCGCGCGGCTCATTTTGCAGTGAAAAATCGCCAGTCGGAAATTTTTCGAACCAACGCTGCACTTTCCGATCGTTAACCGTATTCTCCCCAAACGCTTGGTTTATGTTGCGTGCAGCTTTTGCAGCACTATTACCAAGTTTGTACTCATATAAGAAAATGACGCGAATGTCGGCAGAATTCATATCGGCAATAAACTCAAAAGAAATAAAAAAGGGAAGACCTTCGAGAAAACCTATTTTGCTGAAATGAGTCTCTGGCAATGGACAATACGAGTATGAATGAGGTTATGCCAAATACAAAAGTATAACGAAAACAGGGAGGAAAACGTCCGCATGTAAAGAGAATCCGACATTTCATACGCACCAACCTAATAAAAAACTATTATACAAGATGAAACATTTCGAAGCGATTCATTTAAAAGATCAAATAAATCTAAAGGGAGAATATGTTTTGACAAAAAATTTATTTATTTTCAAAATTTTGCACGGATTAAAAATGAATGAACATTTTTCAAGCGAAATCAATTAATCAATAAAAAAGCTTACTCATCGGAGAAAGAAAATATGAAATGTTTAAAGAGAGTATTTAATGTTGCCGCAATCATCACGAAAATAGCCTTTCACCTAAAATAACTAAACATGTTATATGAAGTTGAAAAATGTTACAATGTTTTCGAGATACTGTTTTTATCCTCGAATTATTAAATAAACAAATTTTGAATCCGATTCTGAGATAGCTGATTAGTTTTGTGTATTTGAGGAGACAATATAAATAAGAAACAGGAGAGAAAGGCATTCGAGCATTTCATCGATATCCAAGATAGATTTGGGGAAACTTAAACATAGAAAATATTTGCATAAATTTTGAGGCGTGATGTAAGCAGAGAGTGAAACAGGCTGACACAGGGCACATCTGACTGAAGCTGCATTCCCTCCGCAAAGATTTTCTGCAGTTCTTACAAGTCTCAGCTGGAGGACCAAGATTTTCAGCAGAGCCCACCTTCGGAGGAAAAATACTGCAGTTTAGAAAAATCAAAGATATCAGTTATTTTTCCATTTACTTAGACTCGTTCAAACGGGTCTGTGTGTGACAGACGGTTTCATGTACGGATCAGTTAAGATACAGTCGAAGAAGATGCGGGACGTTTGCAAGTTCTTTTTAGTTGCGTTTCAGATCGGGACTACCGCATTCCTGTGCATCCGAATTATATTCATGGCAGGGATAGAGAATATTTTTTTAAAAGTCAAGAAAATACAAAATATCATCGTTTCATTTTTTTTAAATTCACATTGTGTAGGAAAAAAGCAAGTCCGATAACGTATACATTTTTTTTACCTGAAATTAAGCAATGATGACATTTTTAAAAAGCGGAAAAAAGAAACACGAACCTCCATTGGTGAAGCGAGCAGTGCTCCTGAATAGAGTGCTTTGTAGCATAAGCAACATTACACTCAGCCCCAATCACTGATAGTTATGGCTTAAATAAAACACAGATGATGTCATAAAAATTTCGAAATGAAAAAACACCAGTGTTTTAAATCAGCGAACACTTTGATGTAAACAAAAGTTCTCAATTTAATTTCTATTAAAAATTCTGCACATCCTCAAAATAAGAACTTTATTTGTCTGATAACTTATTGAAATCTAACTTGATATTTTTGTATACAAAATAGAATTAATGCATTTTAATTTAGCAACAAACTTATCCCTTTGGAAATATTAAATTGTCCTTTTACGTGAAACGGATTCGTGTCTCTACAATCAAATTTTATACTTCAAGATTCAATCAATAAATTTTTGTCTTAAGATTAACAAAACCATACATTCTAGGCCGCTACAGCCGAGCTGGCAGCTGAACATTACTCTGGCTTTCTATTCAAGAGTTCATGAATTCGATGCCCACCTCTGACGATTGTTCGCCGTCATTTGGAATCTACTCTAAAGTGTAGATCCCAGTCCTCGTGTGCAAGAAAATTATCTTGCAGAGACAAACATAAGAAAACTGAACTCTATAAGCACTCACGTCCGAAAAAAGAATGAACTGAGGTGTGTGGAAAGTGTAGACGCATGTTTTCGGAAAAATTTCATGTTTATAAAAATATATATATTTAATCAACTTGAATGAAGTTCAGAAAAATTCGATTCAAATACAGATTCTGACACTCTTTGAAAAGACAAAATGGTCAGAATCTGCGATATTTTTGATGGCGACTCATGTTGATTTTGCATTTTTACTGAAAATCACATATTAGTATCTCTATTGAATATATTTTTTAATTTTATGTTGATATTTTTTAGGTGAATGGTGCTATTCCTTAATGGCATAATATAGTAAATATTCGTTTGAATCAAATCAAATTAAGATTTTAGACCAAATATTTATTCCAAAATAGATCTATATATGCAATATCAAAGTAAATAATATGCAAAAGAATTGCTCATTAGAGTCCTTTTCTTTTTTATTAATCTTCTTCCGTTTTTTCTTCTGATCTTTCTTCGGATTCTTCTGTTTCGTATTCGCTTACTTCGCCGACCTCTGCTTCTCTAGTTTCATCAACACCTCTACTGCTCTCTAATTCTCTACTTTCAGCAATATCTTCGCCAGTTTCAGGAAATTCAGTTTTATCAATATCTTCGTCGGTTTCTTCTTCTTCCGACGCTTCTTTCGCAGCCGAGTTTTGGGGGGTGCTCTCCTTCCCCACCTTCTGCGATTCAGCGTCCTCTGCTTCTCTAGTTTCATCAACACCTCCACTGCTTTCTAATTCTCTACTTTCAGCAATATCTTCGCCAGTTTCAGGAAATTCAGTTTTATCAATATCTTCGTCGGTTTCTTCTTCTTCGTCAGTTTCCGACGCTTCTTTCGCAGCCGAGTTTTGGGGGGTGCTCTCCTTCCCCACCTCCTGCGATTCAGCGTCCTCTGCGTGTAGAGCGTCGATGATTCTGTTCAAGTCCGCCAAGGGGATCTGGACCGCGGACTGTCTTGTTCTGCGGCCTGTTCCGCGCACCTGAAGAGTCACAGTGGTGGGCACGACAGGCTCTCGGTCGGAGGGGGGACGGGCAGGGTGATTCCCTCTTAAGCTCCGTATCGTGCCATCAAAATCATATGCTGAAAGTTGGCGTTGAGTCCCGAGGTAGGACTTACCCTTTGCTTCAGATCTTCTTTCGCTCTCGTGGATTACAAGTGGGGCGAACATCAGCCTCTGGACTTTGGTGTAGGCGCCACCAATGCGGCGGACGGGACCCAAAGCCTCCTGGGAAGGTACACTGGGATACGCCATCTCCTTAATTTCCTTAAAGGAAACAACTCTATTAATTTCGCGATAAATTTAGATACAAAATAAATATCATTTTATTCTATCTGCTACTAAGATTCCCACCTTCTAGCACTACAGGGGGAGGAAATAATGGCAATTTATACAGTGGAGCATCTCGTGGGGGCGTCATCGTTGTTCAAAAAGTTGATTGGTCCATCTAATTTCAAAGGGACCAGGCAGAAAGCCCTCATTATTAATCAGCCTTGTCCAGGAGTATCATTTCACATAGAGGACATTGCAATCACGACGTATTTAACGTGGCGAAGATGTCATTAGCGAACAAGACAGATCTTCGGTTGTTTCGGTATTCGAATTTGCTCCCTTCCCATAACAAAAGTGAATGCCCTCATCACAACCAGGCCACCGTATCCCCAACGTACATCACGTTGTACAAAATATATTCAAATGAACTTGATTTTGTACTATAAAAATACTTATTTCATACCAAGTATTCAGAAAATTTCATCCCAAAACAAGTTAGTTTTTCTTCACAATTTTGTACATTGATGAGAAAAATGTATGATCATGCAAATAATTAAAATTTCATGACAGTGAAATAACTTTTCTTCTAAATGATATATTTCAGCAACAGTTTTTAAATTGTAAAGATCTCACTCATATAGTACCACAGTTTCTTAGTCTTGCCAAAATAATTCTATTCAAAATATGGCATTGGAAAATGATGGAGTTGCAAACCTGCATAGAAATCTCAATGTTGCAGATACACTGCGTAGTTTTTTACTCCTTTATTATCAAAACATTGATATATTCTAGACGAACCATGATTTCACGCACATTGATCTGGTTCTGGAAGTTTCAATCCAGTGTTAAAAGTTAAAACGAAAACCATTTTATACTACACTACTGGCCATTAAAATTGCTACACCAGGAAAGCGGCACACCACACACGTGAAATTTGCATGACAGGTAGAACTTGCTGTGATATGCAAATGATTAGATTTTCAGCGCATTCATACAAAGCAAGCGACAGTAGCGACATCTACAATGTGTATAAAACCAGAGATTTGACAGCAGTTTTCTCATACTCAATTTCCATTTCAACGTTGTTTTCGGCAAAGAAAGTTGTTGTAATGCCTCGTGTAAGAAGAAGAAATGCCTATCAGCACATGTCTGACTTTGATCGAGGAAGGATTATAGCCTACCGGGATTGCGGTTTATCGTACCGCAATATTGCTGCTCGCGTCGGTCGAGACCCCATGACTGTTAGCAGAATATGGAATCGATGGATTCAGGACAATCATACGGAACGTCATGCAGGATCTCAGCGACCCACCATCACTAACAGCAGAGAAGACAGACATCTTATCCGCATGGTCATAAGGGATCGTACAGCCACATCACAAACCCTGAGTCGAGAAATAGAGTCATTTGCAAGGCAACACGTTTCTGCTCGAACAGTTCGACGACGTTTGCAGCAGTATGGATTGTCTGTACGGCGACCATGGCTTTGGCTACCATTGACGCTGCGTCACAGACAGGAGCGCCTTCAATGGTGTGATCAGCGACGAACCTGGACGCGGGAATGGCATCACGTCATCTTTACAGATGAATCTCGGTTCAGTATACAGGACCATGATGGCCGAATCCGTGTTTGGAGGCATCGTGGAGAACGCGCATTGCTAGCTTGCATTGGACATCGCCATACTGGCCCATCTGCTGGAGTGATGGTATAGGGTGCCATTGGATACACGTCTCGATCACCTCTTGTTCGCATTGCCGGCATTTTGAACAGCAACCGTTACATTTCCGATGTGTTAAAGCCCGTGGCTCTGCCCTATCTTCGAGACCTCCCTAATGCTTTGTTTCAACAGGATAATGCTCGACCGCATGTTGCCCGTACTGTCCTTAACTTCCTTGATATAGATCAGGTTCGACTGTTAACCTGGCCAGCACGTTCTCCTAATCTGTCACCTATTGAGAACGTGTGGTCAATGGTTGCCGAGCGATTGGCACGCCATCACTCACCATCCACTACTGTCGATGAACTGCGGCATAGTGTTGAAGCTGCATGGACTGAGATACCCGTACATGCCATACAATCTCTGTTTGACTCCATGCCTAGGCGGATAAATGCTGTTATTGCAGCCAGAGGTGGCTGCTCTGGGTACTGATTTCTCAAGATCTATACATCCTAATTTCCTGTAAATCTAATCACTTCTTCTTTCCACTATAATGTATGTGTCCAATAAATATCGTTCTGTTATTTGCATTCCTTCTTGGTGTAGCAATTTTAATGGCCAGTAGTGTACTTTCTTTCTACAGTGCTCTACTTCAAACGTCGTTTTACATATCTGTAGTTTCTATTTTCCTCTATTCCTATTCTATTTTCTACAATGATTGTACAATTTTACTTCAAATTTGAAAATCGGTGACTTAACCACATCTAATTTTTAATTCAGTTTAATACCCTCAATTTTTAAAATTAAGTATTTCCATTTTTGGTTTTTGCTTACAAATTTCAAAATATAGTTACTCACAAAATTGTTTTTGTGTTATACAATATTTTATTCTATGAAGATCGTTAGCAAAAATGTTTGATCACCAATCAGTCACTTCATTTTATTTTTGATAATATTCTTCATTTTTAAAATGTGTGTATGTGCTGCAGTGTATTTGAGAAATTTTTCAACAAAACTCTCGAAAATTCAGTAACACACAAATTTTTATTTTTTCATTTGTGCACAGCATAGATATAAGGAATATTTTCATAATATATATACATCATAATCCGCTTGTATCAATTCTTCGCCGTCTTTTTTTATGTGATTAGAAATTTTTCAAACATAGGATATTTTCATTTTTTGGGAACTTTCCATGAAATGCTATTTGATTGTCTGCACTTCAAATTGATTTTCAAACATCGACAGCTGTCCTGCAAAGTGAATTGATCTGCAGTTTCCCTACATAATGTTAAGGGTGAAACACTTGCTCAAAATAAAAAATTTAAAAAAAGCTAGAAATCATTTTTATTTTTGTTAACGTAAGAAGGGTTGTATATTATAATCCTCCCACAATCTTTAAAATCAAAAAGAATATTATTTAGCAACTGCGTCGCGTACACGTCACAGCGAGATGGATCTGTTTGTGTGGCATTAAACATCACTGATGCTTACCTTGTAGAGCGCCTCTTCATCAACGTCCCCCTCGTCGACACCGGAGGGTAGCTCATCCAGGGGCTCTCTGGGGACTTTCCCTCGGTACACGTGGTTATTGAGTCCAATTATGTTCACTTTCTTGTCGGTGGTGGGGGGCAGCCACAGTTTCAGGAAGTCGAGTCCCCGGTGCTGGTGCTGGTAGCGAGTCAACCGCCTCCTCTCTTGCTCCAGAAAGCGTCTGTCCTGCATTCTTCCTGAGGAAATACCAGAGGCTGCCATGAATACAAACTCTCATAACTTTAACAAGCTTGGCTATTATTGCCACATAGCCCTGCATATCACTTTTAAAACAAATGCACGCTAAATTACAAACTCTTTTTAGACCACTTGGCTCCCCGCTTCCCCGAGATTAAGTGCTGGCACTATTTCTTTGTGAACAATTTTCTAGGAAAATAAATAGTATATTAAAAGAACCAATGAAACAAATTAAATGCTTTGGATCATAGTCACTTTATTAAAACTATTTTAATACGTTAATATTCATGTTAGTCATTCAAACTAAAAGAGTAAGTATATTGAAATATTATAAAGTAAGTAATTGAGAAGTATTCAACTTGGGCTGAATAAATTTATTCAAATACCAGATAATTTAAAGACGATTCTGCTTCTTCAATATAAGACAAGATTTCCTTTTAAATTACTGAAAAGAAACAAAACATTTTACATTATTTGAAATGCATTCACCCATATTTCGTCTTTTAAACTGTTGCAATAGATATCATGCATGTTGAATTTAATATATGAAAGAGTCCTTCACACAATTGATGAAATTGTATTTAAGAACAGGCAACAAAATAAGCAAATTCAGCTTAATATTTTCATACGCAATAGTATAATACTGGTAGCTATAAAAGTAAATATGCTATCATTTGTTGCACAGTTTACAGCTTATTTAGAGAAACCATAAATGTAATACCTAAATATTCATTCATAATTTCATTTGAGAGTTTGAAAAGATACGAAATTCAAACTTTTGGTATTGATGGCTGTTCATTTGTAGCTGAGGGTCACTTTTTGGCACACGAAGGTTATTTTGCGATTGACCTACAGTTCAAGATTAATATGAAAGCTTTAAACAAATAAGCACACTTTTAAGATGGGAATCAAAGCCACGAATTGCTGAAAATGCTTTGAGGGGAATACTGAGAAACTGTTTCGATTATTGATGAAGTGACAGCTCCCTCGATGATTACTACTTATGGGAATTTCCAATGTTTCTCTAGCCTAATGGCGTACAGAAAGTAAATATAAAATATATATGGCTTAAATAATATGCTATTTTTTTTTAGAAAATATTCAAAATCATTTAATTGGATAAATGGATAAGAATTGGCGAAATATTTTTCTGTAAAAAACAGTAAATTTAAAGATAAGAAAAACTGAAAAAATATTTTTGATCTATTTATTAATACTTAACCAATAATACTGAAATTTTTTAAGTGGTGAAGATTAATTAATAAAAGCAACTTTTATTTCCTTTAGTCAAATTTGCTGAATTTCTTAAATACAATGTCTTTAGAGGTATTAATTTGCAAAGAATTTTTTTAACTTGAGAATATAACCGAGAATGTGTTAGTCAGATGATTTTTTCTGAAGCTAAGCAGAATTTTTTCAAAATTTGTCAAGAATCAACATTTTAATGTTTTCTGTCTTAATCCTAGCAGTATATGTAGCACGGGGGATTTAGCAACATTAGAGATGTTTGGCGGCATTTGGAAGTGCAATAAAATTTGAGACCTGTAAGTGCTGATTTGATCTGACGTATCATTGCTTTTTATTTATTTTGTATTTGCCGTATCGATTTTTAACCTTTTGTATTTATGATTTATATATTTTTTCTGATACGTATTTTCCATTTTGAAGTTACTTTATATTTTGAAATTTGCTTTTGCTGATGTCACTTCTAAGCTGCAAGCGTAAAAACCTTATTTTGTGGTTGGCAATAGTTTGGTGACAAGTATCAGCGCCTCATTTCATAATTGGAGACATTTTTGAAAATCCTGTCAAACGTGTTGCGTATACTATAACATTTTACCAAATTTATTAATTAAAAAGTAAATTTTCAAGATTTTGAATAGTTATAGTTAATTTTTGATTTTGTAAATCTTATGTTCCATAATTTTTACAATTTAATCAATTATTTACTGAAATCTTTACGTATTTCACTTTTAACGACATTATTAATGACTTAAGTTTTTGAAAAGAAGCAGTCTAATATACCTATGAGAAAACATTGCCAAATTGGTACATAAAATTCTTTTTTCAAAATCCTATTCAGTAGATGTAATTTAAACATATTTTTCTCTTCACTCATGACGGTTAATATTCCATAGTCAGGATGAGCAAATGGCAAGTTGTTTACGTTTGACAGCTTTCACATTCACATCGCCTAAAGAAAATGGCCGCCGAACTTAAAATGATAGAACACAAACTTGAAACAAGAAATATAATGCGGTTTTACTTAATGTGCTTCAGAAATTTCAAGACCTCAAAGAAAGCTCATGAGTATAAATAATAAAAATAAAAATAATTTTAATTTAAAAATAAAATTTTGAAAACATTGCTCAAAATTTCAAATAGAAATTCTATACTTTGACCTCATAAACATTAGTCAAAAGTTTTGTGAAACACTTCTTTTAGTATCTTGAAGCCTGAAATGCACAAAATATATCTCCAGTTTTTAAAAATATTAAATGATTATTTAATAAGAATATATTTTTAAATTAATCATATTCCTATTTCCATAAAAAAAGATCAAAATTGGCTCGAGCTACAACCCCTAGATATCGGAGATGTATTCAAGGAGGAACTGCTCGAGCTGGATATTTCAAAACTTTGAATGTTTCATAGCAAGTATTTTTTGATAATTTTATCCAATATCTGTATTTAAAATTGAATTATCATTTTTATGAAATAAATTTCGATAAAATACGAAAAATAATTACAAGAATAATTACAAAAAAAGAAAAGAAAAATAAAGAATATGTCTCTAACAACAAAATGGCCGAAAAAAAATCTTTATGTTTGCCATAAAAAATACTCTTTTAGAAATCAAAGTAACAGGGAAATCAGGCCAAATAAAAGTAACTGCCAAATGTGGCATTTATCTTTATTACGGAAGATTTACTCTCATATCCACGTGACACAATATGATGTATTACTAAATGGAAATTTTGGTAAAATTTACAGTCGGGTATCCTTGATTGTTTGGCTCTTTTTTTGACGCCAAGATAGGTCCAAAAATGTGACTACAAGATAGCAGATGCTGCTACACAAAAGTCTGATAACCCTAAGCTAAAATGGGGTTACCTATGTTACCTGAAAAAAATTGTATCGCCAAGAATTAGCGCCAAACCAAGGGATACATCCTACTACACCGAACCCAAAATTTCAAGTTTGAAATAAAAATAGAAAAATAGTCAGGATTTTTATCGTTAAAAATTATCATACTTGTGTAATCAACTGAGATGAATTACCCAGATATGTGAATAATCTTTCAAAAGCAGTGTGTTGAAAGTATCAATAATCTATCAAGAAAACTAATATTTAAATTTAGCAATTTATATATTTTACTCTGTTTACATAACTGAAATAAGAATCGCATATTTTTATCTAATTGTCAACCCATTCAAGAAAATTAAGTAACTTTTTTATTTCATTCTTGCTGTCTATCCGAAGTCACTAAGCACTGTGAACCACGCCACAATTTTAAATTTTAAACAAAGCAGGGACAGTAAATGGATGGTTTTCCTCCAATCCAATAAATTACCATTTTGAGAAAAAGCCAATGGATAGAAAAAAATAATTTGGGCAAGAACCTTAAAACTTAAGAACACTTGCTTTTTGAAAGGCGTATAACATTGATTTATGTTACATAGATTGCTACATTGAGAGGCTTAAAACTCAAATTTATACTGCATTTTTATTTTTGCTACAAATAAAACAAAATTATGTATTAATTTTAATTATTATTTATCTTTATATTAATCAAAATTTATAATAAAACAAAATTATATGATGAAACAAATTATATTTAATTTAATGCATAAATTAAATTACACACTATACTAACACACCAAACAAGTGGAAGGCCAGACTAGTTAAGGTGAGAGGCTCTGTAAAAAAGTCTTATTATTAGTTAGCCTCGTTGACTGAGCACTAAAGATCGGCCTGAGCCAGTAATGTTTGATTTTACCGACGAAAAAGCTAGAGGATTTAGCCTTTGTTTATCCATTTGTTAATCATTTT
Organism: Latrodectus hesperus; assembly: GCA_037975125.1. Lineage (NCBI taxonomy): Eukaryota > Metazoa > Arthropoda > Arachnida > Araneae > Theridiidae > Latrodectus > Latrodectus hesperus. Next base: position 30,689,244 of record CM075857.1, on the reverse strand, counting down.
TCTGAATTAAATTTCAATTTTTATTCAGCGTGTTTATATTCCAGATCAATATATAAGTTTCCCGCAGTCAGGGACTGCTTCTACTTTCATTTTCAAATAGCATTCCATTTGCGACTACAGCGCCACTAAACAAATAGAATCACGAATTTTATTTCTAATTAACTTTTGAATTTGAGAATTGGAATTTTAAAATAATATTAAATTGTATTTTATTGAATGGTATAAAAATATTTACGTTTTAAAAAATACTGGATGTTATTCATTATTAGGATGAGATGTACAGATCTTTTGATCGCGTCTTAAATTCTCTATTTAAATAGCATTCATTAGCTCTGTGTTTATGAAGCTGTGCGAGCAGTGGAATGATTAGCGCTCTGTCCTCCGGTTCCTGTGTTCATATCGCATGATATTTACGAAAATAATCAAGTTTACGGTTCATTACAATAATGCACGATATTTTATTTTATTAGGAACAATCTTTAAGAATATATTTCATAAATTAATTCCAGATGTTTTCTTTTTAGTTACTTAAAGAAATTATAAATTTATATTTTTCATAATATAAATATCTATTGATTTTTTAAGAAATGCATTACAATATACAATGTAATTTTTAAACATATCCTTTTCTTTTGGAGAAAACACACACATATATATACATATACACACACTGCTGGACAATTGCTAAAAGGACGGATCACAAATTGCAATGTAGCACATTAAGCGAGACATGAGGCATAGTAGGATAAAATATAGTTGCCACACTGTTCATACATTAGAATAAAGAATATTTCTTGTTCTGGAAAGAACAAAAGCTGTGAAACATCTGAAAGAAAAAAAATGTTCATTTGATGCTGCATACGGAAAAATGGAACAATACATCTAAAAGTCAGCATTGAAGAAAGGTATCAGTACGGGATATGTCCACCGTGGAGTGTGATGCAACATTCCACACGTCATATCATACTTTGCACATTATCCAGCAGCTGTTGAGGCAATTTATCCCATTCCTCTAGGAGTGCACGGATGAGGGTGTTCTTGTTTGTCGGAGGATAGTTTCGACCAGCAACTTGCCTCCCCAAAGCATCCCTCACATTTTCAATGGGGTTTAGATCTGGGGAACGTGATGGCCATACGAGACGTTGAATACCCCCGCTGTCTAGACAATCCTGAACAGCGAGTGTTCGATGACATGTTGCGTTGTCGTCCATATAAACAAATTTATCACCGACAGCACCACGGAAAAGACGAACATGAGGAAGTAGAACTTCATAAATGTATCGTTGGCCCGTCATAGTCCCATTCGCAACCACATGTAAGAGCGTGCGGCCATTGATGATGATGCCGGCCTGCACCATGACACTGCATGTCGGATATCGGTCACTTTCCTGGATATTTTCGGGACGATAAGCAGTACCACTCTTGCGTCAGATCAGTTGGCGTCTACAATCCGATGACAGACTGAACCTACTTTCATCTGAGAATAGTACGCATGCCTAGTTCTGTTCAGTCCAATTGCGATGCTCACGACACCATTGCAAACGGGAAGTATGGTGCTGTCTGGTCAATGGGACACACACAACAAGTCTGCGGGCGTATAGTCCTCCTCCCTTCAAACGTCTGGCAACAGTTTTTCGGGAGATCTGCTTTCCTGAGGCAGCAAGAAACTGTTTTGCCACCTGCTGAGCTGTGGTGCGCCTGTTCCTTTTTGCTGATAGGACGATATATCTGTCTTCTGCAGTCGTCGTACTTCTAACACGACCTCCCCCGTGCCGCCTACTACACATTCCAGTAGTTTCAAATGACTTCCACAGCCGTGAAACAACGCTGTGAGCGATATCGAACTCACTGGCAACATCTGTTATTTTTCGCCCTTCTTCGATCTTTCTAATAATTCGGCCACTCATAAAATCATCTAAGTGATGTCGGGAAGACATGCCAAAAATTTCAAGTTCGTCTATTAAATCTTTCCTGTAAAACTTTGAAACAACTGTCCACACGCGTCAAAACCTTTAAAGCTCTTATGAATGCTATCACGTGATGAACAGACGTGGAAAAAAAATTTGTATACCCATATTTCATCTTACTGTATCCCTCACTAATTCTAATTTTCCACATTTTGCTTCCTTTCATTTTGTGGTTGCTATGGATGATACTGTTATCCGTCCTTAGCAATTGCCCAGCAGTGTGTATATATATATATATATATATATATATATATATATATATATATATATATATATATATATATATATATATATATATATATATATATGTGTGTGTGTGTGTGTGTGTGTGTGTGTGTTTCTTTTTTTAATTAATGAAAAATCATTAGAATCTAATAGAGAGTATTCTTTAAATATAGCTAAACACAAGATGTTTATCAAAAATCCATAAAGATTACAGAGTTATAGATTTTCTTTTGTTCGCCTATACCAGAATATTACTGTTTGTTTTTCATTTGACTAAAAGCTTTTCTTAATCTCCAATTTTGTTATGATTATCAGACTAAAAATGAATTAGGCAACAAATATTTACAAATCAAAATCGGAAATACAATCGATGCAAAAGATTAAGAATAAGTTATGTTGTGACATCAATGATGGAGGAAGAATGGTGTCAAGAAAACATATTTTGAAAGTAATGTGTTTTTTAAAAGAAAATGACTTATTTAATGAGAAGATCAGAAAAAAATAACGAATATTAAGTATCCTTCCGATAATTTTGATTTCTTAAATAAGTAATACGTAGATGGAAGAGCTGAAAATAGTGGTTGATGAAAAAGGATACCATGTTAATAAGAGAAGATATAATTTCTTTCATTAAAGAAAAATAGTTTAAAAGAATTACAACTGCGACTGACAAAAAAGTTCTGTCTCTTCAAGAAGCATCTTTGCAAGGAGAGATGTTCTGAAACAATATATGGCCTTCAAGAAGTAAAATTGAATACATTCAATCATTTTTTAATTCTTAACTAAAATCTATGTATCATGATGAAAGTTTATCTGAAGGATGACAATTCTCAGTTGAGATCTGAAGAAAGAAAATGTCACCATTTAATTTATTCTAAAAAAGGTGAATCCAAATAGGAATTCCGTTTATACTTCTGACATTAGATAGAAGAATATGTGAAGTTATATACATCAGGATAAGATTATGTGCAGAAGTTTAAGCATTTTTCGTTTTCTTCTGCCAGATTTCATATTTCTATGGCTTTTATCTGGAATACTTCAATCTATTTACTTCTTAAATAACTGATTTAATATCATAAAAAAATCAAAATATTCATTATATAAGTCTGAATAATCAAAATAATTGGAAAGTTATTTTGACATGTTAATATTTAATTTTATTTGAAGGAAATTCGTTATAATTTAATGATGAAGAACATTTAATTGAGTTTCAGCACAACATATTTAATTTAAATACAGAAGAATTGAGTTAATTAAGTAGAAAAATCATTCTCAGGTATGATTTCTCTCACTTATGCATACAGTATATTTCAGCTATTTTAATTTTATTAAAATAGTTTAAAATAGTTTGTTTATTATGTTCTAATTGCATTTTCCTTTCTCTTGTGAAAATATACAGGAAAATTCAAGCTAAATTTTGTTAAGTATTTACAATTTACAAAGAATGGTTACTTTCAAACAAAGAAAATATGTACATATATTCAGGGTTTTAGAAATAAATGTATTGATTTTTTTTAAATTCCTCTTTAAAGAAGAAAAATGTTCAATGTCATGGAAATAATTTTTTTTGAGTGGAAATGCATTTACTTTTTTTAAAGAAAAAGTTTGCAAATAAGTATTTGTAGTAAATTTATTATGTTAAAATTCTGTAATGTAAAATTTTTTAATGACTGCAATATAATATTTTACCAATACTGTTTATATTCATTTGTTTTGATTTGCTTAAATTGCTTAAACACTATAGCTGATATCTTCTTTCTTATATTATATATTTTATTAGCTGATAATAAAATAAATAAATAAAATTCTACTGTAGTTTTATAATTTTTTTAATTAAAAAACTTATGAAATGAAATAATTTAAATACATATGAATTTTAATCAAGAAATTGCAAATAAAATATTATAAAAATTAATATAAAAACTATATTTTATGCAAATCAAAAGAGATTAATTATATTTTTTATATAGAAAATATAACAAACTGTAAACTATTAATTTATTACATGGTTATTTAAATATTTTGATTTATATACAATGGAAAATTTTAAAGACAGCATAAAGAATAAATTTCATTTTTTATACATAATATTGTTGCATATAATATTGTTCATAATCATCGTAAAAAATATTGTTCTAGCTTTACCATCAATTAAATTTTCATACTAAGAGTAATTCATTTTCTGAAAAAAAACTATGCAACAAATCATATATATTATAGAAATATTCTAAACAGTTCTCATGTTTTGTCATGAATAATTAATGATCATGAATAAATGCAACAAGTATCTTAAATTATTATTTTCATTATTTAATCTTTAATTATCTTTAAAGAAGAAAAATGTTCAATGTCATGGAAATAATATTTTTTGAGTGGAAATGCATTTACTTTTTTCTAGAAAAAGTTTGCAAATAAGTATTTGTAGTAAATTTATTATGTTAAAATTTTGTAATGTAAAATTTTTTAATGACTGCAATATAATATTTTACCAATACTGTTTATATTCATTTGTTTTGATTTGTTTAAATTGCTTAAACACTATAGCTGATATCTTCTTTCTTATATTATATATTTTATTAGCTGATAATAAAATAAATAAATAAAATTCTACTGTAGTTTTATAATTTTTTTAATTAAAAAACTTATGAAATGAAATAATTTAAATACATATGAATTTTAATCAAGAAATTGCAAATAAAATATTATAAAAATTAATATAAAAACTATATTTTATGCAAATCAAAAGAGATTAATTATATTTTTTATATAGAAAATATAACAAACTGTAAACTATTAATTTATTACATGGTTATTTAAATATTTTGATTTATATACAATGGAAAATTTTAAAGACAGCATAAAGAATAAATTTCATTTTTTATACATAATATTGTTGCATATAATATTGTTCATAATCATCGTAAAAAATATTGTTCTAGCTTTACCATCAATTAAATTTTCATACTAAGAGTAATTCATTTTCTGAAAAAAAACTATGCAACAAATCATATATATTATAGAAATATTCTAAACAGTTCTCATGTTTTGTCATGAATAATTAATGATCATGAATAAATGCAACAAGTATCTTAAATTATTATTTTCATTATTTAATCTTTAATTATTATTTTTTATTTTGTTAATTATGTATTAGATCAACATTATAACATTACAGTAATATCTCTGTATCAATAATAATAACATTTTTAAAAGAAATTCTTAATCAAGACAATTATTATTTTAAGTTAAAATGTTGCGCAAATTAATATTTTAAAGTTATAAAACTTTATAAACCCACATATTTGTAATGAATGAAAAATTTTATATCTTACATTTGATGGTCAAAATAACAAGTTTAAAATGCATAAATTAGCATAAAATAATTGAAAATAAATTTACTTATTCATTAATTTTTAGATTGTTAAAAAAATATTTTGATTTGAAAGCAAAATATTTGTGTTAATAATTAATTAAAATTAACACATATTTAATAAATTAAAATTTGATGTATAAATTTCAATTTCATCAAGTATAATATAAATTTAAAAAGGAAGATGTTAAAAAATTAAAGGGTTAGAGCAAAGTTTTACAAGGTAATATATATATATATATATATATATATATATATATATATATATATATATATATATATATATATATATATATATATATATAAGAATAATTTTATTAAAGTTGAAAATGACATTTCATGTTATAATTATAAATTGTTAAGATAAAAGTTACAAAAATACTAAAATTCAAAATACAATGTAAATTCTATAATCATATATTTTTTTATATTATACATTATTAAAATTTGCATATAAAAATACAAGCATATACATGAAATGAAAATAGCACACACATATTTAAATCTTATAACTTATTTCCTATTAAACACTTTGTTTAACAGGATTTATTACAATCGTTGACAATAGATGATTTTGAAAAACATATCTTTTGATTTCATGCATTATAGAAGCAATTATGATGTAAATAGCTAAGTACTGTACCAATGCCCACTTTAAGAGTTGCCAAAATCCAACCCTATACCTTTATTTATGTTAAGAAAATAATTAGATCAAAAATACAATGAATGAAATAAACTTTTTCTAATAAATTTCTCATTAAAATAATTTGTATGATCAAATTATATTTAAACTTAAATTTTTAAAAAATAAAAAAGGCTATATGAATATTATAATACATTAAATAAATAATATATAGAAATTTAATTTACTATTTTTGCATAAATACATGAGATGATTACTTTCAAATGAATTACTAAAATTCAACAATTTAACCTATGAATGATGAATATAATGTCAAAATGTTAAAACTATAATTTAATTTTTACAATATTTGATTAGTATAGATAACAACTACAGAAATTCTAATAAACTATATTAAACAGTTACAATGAAAGACTAGAAAAAAATACTTATATCATTCATGATTTAAAATGAACATATGCACTCATAAAAATTTAATTTTATGTAATGAATAAATTAATTTTTCGATTGAAAATGATTTATATAATATTAACATTGACATTTTAAATAACATTAAATGAAGACTAATTAATAGATCACATGATACTATATTAATTAATATTAATTATATTTAGTGCAAATAAAGGAGTTAATATGTTCTTATTTTTCTGAACATTTATGAACTTACAAATACTTAAAAAATTTCTCTTGAATAAAAGCTTTAAAATAGATTCAAATGTTTATTGTCTCCAATCAAAATTTCATTCACTTTAAAATTAATGCTGTAACTAACAATATTAGTTTTAAATAGTGTAATTTAACATAAAAAATTTAAAATACTTTTTTGTGAAACAATAATTTACAATGGCTAAGTTATATTCAATAACATAAATAACAATAAACATCATACAGATTTTTCATTGTATAATCTAGTTTTCATTGTTAATAAGCTAATCAATGAAGTTACAATACCAATAAAATTAATTCTGAGGAAATATATCAATAAAGTATTTTCAAACACTTTAAATTAACTTTGAAATTTTTATGATTAAAGCAAATGTTCAAATTTCTAGCTAGAGAGTAACAAGCTTACAGTCACAAAAATGGTTGTATTCTATTAAAAATTCTTCATAAAAATATATTTCTGAATATTTAAATTTAAATCTGGCACAATTATTGTAAACTTAATAAGTCCTTACTAAGTAAGAAAAATTTTTAAGAATGAAGAACCTTATTAACTAAGTGTTATTATCATAATTCCATAACAATAATATTCAAGTAAAATAATTGTTTAAATAAGGTTTGCAACATTTAAGCAATTATTTTAGAATATTCTGTTGTTGTTGTTGCTTATCCTCCATCTCTGACGGAGTCAGACTAGATCCACGAGTTTGTTGACTGTAAGGAAGTCGAAGACTAAAAGAGGATTGCTAAAAAGATCCTTCCTAGAGAGACCCATGCAATCCAAAAGATGCTCAGGAGAAGCCTATAGAATATTCTACATTATTTAAATAATGTTTATATCTTTTTCACAACAAAAATATGCTTCATCAACTATCAGCACATTTTATACTCATTTAAACTACATTTGGAGGTGGTAATATTGGAAACACTATGAAAATACAAAAAATTCGATGTAGTTTGGGTCTAATTAGCCTATTTTGCATGCATTAGCTTGCAAAAAAGAATGAATGTTTTTAGAATTTAAATCGTTCAAATAATGTAAGTTAGAAAAACGAATATGTTATACCAACTTAGAAAAAAGTTCTTCTAATCATTTTGTTAACAAATTTTAAATGGAGTAGTTTTTTCAAAATGAAGTTAATATACATCACAGAAGTTCTATAATATCAAGAGTACTGTTACATTAAACAGGGACTAATCAAATTACTTGAATTTAGATTTCCATGAATCGATGATTACATTGAACAGTATTTCTTGAAAGGGAAAAAATGAATAATAGGATACATTTTTATATTCTCTTGTACATTATTGTGTGTCCTTTTGCAGAGAATTCAAAGTTTGATTTCAGACTGAAAAGATAATATATTAATGACATATCTCAATGCATTATTTAATAAGATACTCTACATATCATTATTTAATATAGTTTTTATATTAAGTCTATTAAAAATTGTTCAGGAATAGTTTCTATGCATAAAATTTATTTGATCATATTATTCTCTGAATTTTGAAATAGATTACACTGCAATCTATAAATGTGGTGACAATACCCTGCAAATTATAATCAGCACTTTTTTAAAATTAAATTCCCATTATTATCAGTTTCTTTATATCGCTATTTCCTTTCATTTGATAGTGAATAGTCAGACCATTCTATACAATATACTGACATGATTTTAAACATTATTAATTAAAAATACTGAATGCATTTATAACTTAAATAACTCTTACTCTGAATGATAAACACAAAAGCTCATTCTTTAAAAATAATTAGTCAGAAGATTTTGGCTGCAAAATTAAAACACATACCTTTTGATTCAAATAGAAAATTTAAAACATATAATTAATTCATTATATTTATGCAAAAATATTTCATTAAATTATTAATAAAACTAATTCATCTCATTTCTATATCAGCCAACATAGATAATTGATAGCTTTGATTTTTATAAATTTAGATTTCATAGCATAATATTTTATATTAACATAATTAGAATAGACTTGAAAACTTATTTTTTGATAATATATTTGATATTTTTAATATAATATATATAATAAATAATTTTATAAATATCTAATATTAATCAAAAGAATTTCAAGCTTTTGCAAAATCAAATTCTATTACAATCTTAACTAATGAATATTGCACTATTCTTATTGACACACAGAATTCCCAAAATTTACTATATAGGAGAATTATTTCAATCAATAAGAGATAATTATTTTTCTACATAACAAATTTTAGGAATATAAAATACTGAATATAAACTGAAGTACACATTTAATTAATAAAAAACATAATAACATCAAACTAACCATTGTGATCTTTCCCTCTGAATTTATAAAGTAAATATTTTTTCAGTCTTAAAAATATTCAGTACACTTATACAAATTATTTTAAGAGTTTTCTTACAGTCACTGAGTAAAAATATTAATAAAAATAAAATACATTTAAAAAAATATATAATTAAAATTATTACAAAAGGATACAATATAGTTTCTACAGGGTAGTTCATTACAATGTTAATTTTGAATGATTCATCTTCCCCACGTCCAGTTTTCCATATGGGATATACATTTGTAAAAGTAGTTGTTACTAAAACATGAATTAAGAACAGATTCATTAGACACAAAAAATATTCAAACAAATAAAAAATAAAACTTTGAAATGCAAAATGTGATTTAATAAGGATTTGAATAAACTAAAATATAATGAGCTTTAATATTGTGATATTTTGTCACTAGTTTCTCAGTCAAATTAATGTTAATTTAAATCTCTGTTAATTTAGAGAATAAAAAGGGATAAATATTTGAAGTTAAGATTTTTTTCATTTATACATTTTCATATTAATAAATACGATAAAAAATTAATACACACATAACAATATTGTACAGAAATTCTATTAATTCATGATATCGTCCCAAATCATTCGTGAAGATTTTTATTTTGAAAAAAGCGATAAGAAGTTGAATAATAAAGTCACATCAAATAAGCATTTATGCAAACCATTAATTTCAAGCCAATAATGGTTATAAGATCCGCCCTGAGGTAAAGAAAAATCTGGAAAGGTAAGAAATCGTCCTTTACATGGTGGCCATATGTGCAAAACGAAACAAATAAAATTTCTATCTTCACTGAATGAGCTATTTAATTGTCTGCAATACAACTTCTTCTTTCTCCCCAAAAAAATTAATTTTGCAAAAAAAAAAAAAAAAAAAAAAAAAAAAGCTTGATTTTTATGAACAAGAAAATAAAATTCTGAAAAAGGTTTTATTTAGCAAGTAATGATAAAATATTTCGCTTTTCGGATATTATAATCAGAATAAGCAGTTTCAAAACACAGATTTTTAAAAGTCAGATTACACTTCAACAGAAACGATATAGAAAGCCTATGTAAGCAATGGAATTCAACTTGCAGAGTTCAATGGCAATATCTAAAGAATATCTTTTAAAATATTCCATAATATAGGAAAATTTTGTGATGGGGGCATTCTGAATTTAAGTGAAAAAGCTTTTCATAAGATTACAGGTACTTTTTTTCTATGACCAAAAATCTTGCAGCATAAAATAGAAGATTACATAAAATATTTAAAAAAATAAAAACTCTTTTCAAAGGTGTGTTATAGCAGTTTGAATGTTTTTAACTTTTCAACAACTTTTTTCTGTAATTTTTTTACACTTAAGTACATAAAAAATGATCAACATTTCCTTTCCAGAGATTTTTTCACCCTTTATGTTTACCACCTATAAGCTAAACTAAACTCTGTGGCATGACAGCCCATCTGGGCTAAGGCTTACAGTGCTCATAACTGTTTTCATGACCCAAGGATGAGAAATAAATGTCCCAGTTAGATGGTCAGCCTAATGTGAGATCTTCACTGTTTAGTTCCTAAGCATGCCTGGTACTCAGTTTATTGGCCCACTGAAGGGATGAAAGTTTACAACCTAAATTCACCTCAATATTCTCAAAATCTCCTGAAATAGATACAGGGTGCAAAATTACTTTTAAAGGGCTTCATTGTGAAACAAAGTTCTCATATGAAATAATCAAATATAAATGGATGACTTCAATTAAATTTATACCCAAATGAAACAATAAATTTCAATAAAACTTTCAAATTAGGTATAAACATCAAAAATTAAATATTGAAAGTAAAAGCAAATAAAAATATGTTGACAATAGAAAATGTCCATATCAGCAGAGTATTTTAAAATTAAATTGCCTCTCAATTATAAATTTAAACTTTTAAAGATCAGACTATGCATAGTGGGTCATTCATATAATTTGATAGCAGTAGTAATCTATTACTGATCCCATTTGTAAAAAACAAACTAATTTCTAGAAAATAAATTTGAAACATAATTTAATTTTATCAAATTTATATACTTTATGAATTAATACTTAAGATAAAAAAATATGAAAATTTTCAATTTGGAAGTTTTCATTATTTATATTTTTATATGCTTATCAACCACATTCCTTTAGTGTGAAATATATATATATATATATATATATATATATATATATATATATATATATATATATATATATATATATATATATATATATATATATATATATATATAACCTTAAACAGTACCACATAAAAAATTAATAAAAATATGACAAAATTTATTGATAAAATTAGAGATTATTTTTGACTGAGCTTTAACTGTATGTAGATAACCCCTGCAAATAAAAATTAACTGGTAATATGTCACTCAGAAAAATACTGTGAAAACTAGATATAACAGTTTTTATTGTATTCTTCAATATTTTTTTAAATGTGTGCTACACTTTATTTGATAAAATTATTTTCATTATAGGCATTTTGATTTTCTATTACTGATGATAAAAATTCTTTTATAATAGCATGCCTCAGTAAGTTCAATGTAATTTAGATTTAGTATAATACAAATATACAACAATCCTCTTCAGAAATTTTAAATTCAAAAAACTCATTTCTTAAAAATTAACCTATCAATGCATTTCACAGAAATAAAAAAAATTGATATTGCGCTAATATTATGTAATATTTATCAATCCACTTATGAATTACATATAAAACATCATAATAAAATTTGTGAAATTTCAGAGATTCATCATGATAAAGTCAACAATTCAATGTGAACAAAATATAAAAGTATTAAAAATTGCAATATGAATTATTCCTTAGTATTAATATACTATTTCCGTAACATGATTTTATATTAATATTGAACATAACAAAAAAGAACAAAATTTTTGTGGTACCTATATTTTATATATATTTAATAATTATGATAAATTAAACAATTAATTTAATAATTTTTAAGGTTTTAAAATAAAGATTAAGATATGTTAAAATATTATAAAATATAACAGTTAATGAAACTTTTAGTCACACGGAATAAAAAATGAAACATTAAAAATACATGTAAACTCACTATTTCGTTTAACATATTCTTTTAGTATATTTTCTAAATTAGTTTGAGGATTTTCAATATCAGTGTCTTCAATTACAGAAATCTGAAAAAGAAATCTCAAATTATAGCTTATAAATAAAAAATAATATTATATTAATCAAGGATCCATTACAAGCAGAAAGTCTGACTTCTTCACCAGTTTTACATCCAAGCCTTATTCAGGATTCGAACCCAAGCCCACTTGGTGAAAGCTGAGGGTCATAACCATCATACAGACTGGGCAGGAAAAAGTTATTGATCAACTAATTAACATTTTCAACTGTTGAAAATTTTTTGAAGTCATATATTTTGCAAACTATTTCAAATTACATGCAACATGTCAATATATATTTCATTTAATACAAAAGTGTTTAAAGAATCTGGAAAGTTCACAGTAAAGCTAAAATAAATTTTTGAGATTTCCATTATTTCAAACATTTACAAATAATTGTATTACTAGTTAACTTATGGATTACTTCTGAATTCTTTAAATGTTTTTAAGCAATCATGTAAAATAAAGACTATTTTATACATAATTATACTAAGGATTAATAATGAAAATGATTTATAATGAAAAGTTGAAATTCATATTATAAAAGGATTGAACTCTAGAGGCTGAAAGACTAGTAAAGAAATAAAAATTAATGTGAATAATAAATTATTTATATATTAGTAGCAATGATGAATAAAAACGATTCCTACTTCTTTTAAATTAAAATGACCAACTTCTTTATTTTTTTTTAGTGAAAATAATTATATTTGTATTGCATTCTACCTGACTTCAAATTCATAAATGTAAATTTTAAATTAATAATGTGACAAAAATTTTATGTTGCTAATATTTATATTAAACACGAATAAAAATATTAGTATCCTTATATCAACAAATAATGTTTGCTCAGCTGTTAATATTTACAATGACTATTTAGCCTTTCAGTTTACTTCAAAAACACATTAAAAAGCTACATTGAATTACAATATTAGTAACAAAATTGAAATGTATACAAAAATAAAAATTAATTTACACAGCAGATTTTTTTTAACAAATAAAATATCTATGAAAATTAAAATCAGAAAAAAGAAATAGAATGATAATAATAGTGTGAAAAAATTACTGTTTCTCTCACTGATCATTAATTTTTTCACAAAAAACATGAAATCGAAAATAAAAAATTACCATAATAACTTTAAATATCAATCAGAAAAAAATAAGTAACACAAACTTCATAAAGGAAAAATGTCTCCAATAAATAAAAGAAATTTAAAAAAATATTTTTAACTGTAATATCGAGATTATAAAATATAGATGCATATAATCAAATCAAAATATTTTGGGATTACATTGAATTCCAATTACTATTGAAAGTTACTCTCTTTAGCAACAAAGCAAAGTTTATAGTTTACCAACATGAATTAAAATGATAATTATATTTTTCTTGGAAAAAATATTTAATTTTCATTCTTAAAATCAAAAAATTGTTCATCAAAAATATTTTTATCAAGATATTTTTGATACATATTGAAAGTTTTTAATGTACTATTTACTAAAAAAATCAGAAAACCATTTTAATAGAAAGAGTTAAAAGAAACAATAAATTTGACTGGCTGTGAATAAAAGTAAGAAAACAAAAGACTGTTTAATTAAAAGTTGTTCAAATAAGATAAGAAGGAACAAGTTCAGTATCCCCATACACTTGGCGACGCGGCGAAATTTTTTGTCGCCAAGTCGCCAAACTAGGTGCGCGTTTATAAACACGGGAAATTTCCCAAAGTTCGATCGAAAAATAAGCATTTCAGAAATTTTAAAAAGGGAAATAAATGTAAATATTGGACTTACTTGATATGAAGTTAAGCTGACATGTCGATTGGTATATTTATTTCGACATTTTATTCATTAGTCACCAGTCTCACATTTCAGTAAAAATAATTATCTAATTTTACAAAAAAAGCATGCAAAAATATTTTTCTAAATGTATACACTTTATAAAATTTAAAAAAAAGCATACAAAAACTTATTTTTCAAATACATACATTTTTTTAAATTTAAAAAAAAACATGAATAAAATATTTTTTAAATACAAACACTTTTTAAGTAAATAAAAATGAAACACGAATACAATAAAAAAATACATGTAAGCAATATAATTTAAATAAAATAATAACAACTTCTCCAAATCCAATTTCCGTTAATTAATATTTGTGAATCCTAAATTAATTAATAATTTGGAATCCTGAGCAATAATCTATCATTATTATCTTTAATTTTTGCTAAAATAATTTGTTGATACATTTCAACAACATTTTGAGCATGAGACATTTTAAATTAAAACAATAAATAAGGTAATTAAAACATTAAAAAGTTGATAATAAATTAAGAAAACAAAATAAGGAAAAAAGAATATTTAACGATTTTAAATATATAAAATAAAATATATCATTTAATAAAAAAATATATATTAAAATTAAACCAAATAAAAGTAAATAATATAAAAGAAATAGTAAAAAAAATTTACGATAATTGGACACTGGCGACAACGAAACAGAAGAGCGAGAAATCCAGCGGGAATCAGTAAATGAAATTAAAATGACTAGCAATTAAAACGTAGAACAATTAGCAAAGAAAGTTCTGGAAAGTTCTCGAAGTGAAACTAAAAAAGCTATTGCCACTAAAAAAAGCACATATATAACGTAAAAATTATTTATAACGTGAGAAAAACGGAATCTGGCAACAAAAAAATAAAAATAGTAACAAAAACTAAATTTGGCAACAATATAATAAAAACAAAAGCTGAAATCGGCAACACTACAACGTAAACAACGGTTACCAGATTTGGCGAGAAATCAGTGTATGGGGATACTGAACTTGTTCCGATAAGAATTATTAAATTGCTTAAAATGATTTACCTGAATGATTAATATCTCAAATTTATTCCAAATTAATTTTAAGCATTATTATTTCTACATTTGAAACACTATTCTCAATATACAAAAGGAAAGTTATTACACTAAATTTTGTTAAAACGAAATAAAAGGAAATACTTTAAAACAATTTAACTTTCATATTTAAAATTCTACTTGTATAAATATTAGTAAAATATTAAGTAATTTATAATAATCTTATGTATTACCATTACAATTACAGTAAGTTAATTTTACTATAGCTTTAATCAATAAATAATAAAGGTAATTTAACAGTGAATTCAATGAATATTATAAAAATTAATTATAATTAAAATATTAAATGAAAAATAAATTATATTAAAATTAAAATATAAATTAACTGGAATTGTTAAAATTTTGAAAATAAGGGTTGATTATTATCAACTTAAATTAATGTCATAGATGGGTACCTCAAAATAATTATTAGCTTATCTCAAACAATTTCATTATTATCATTGAAACACAATTCTTACACGAGATGGTACAAATATTCATAAATTGTATGGAAAATAAATTGCATTGTGTTATAAAATAAATAATCATGCAAAATAAATTTCTATTTATGATGCTAAATAAATTTTATAATGATTTTAAACATATTCTAATTATCTTAGCTTACATTAAAGCAAATTTCAAAAAGAATAATAATACTTAACAAAATTATTAAAATATGAAATATTGTTTGATTATCACACAAATTTTATAATATTGATAAAATCAAATAAATATTAAGATAGAGTCACAGAAACAAAATGCACATGAAAGTAAATATAGACTCACATTATACCTGAAATCCTTCCCAACATGTTTCAGGGGCTCTTTCTGAAACAAAGCCAAATCTCCAATGGCATTGAATTCAGCACCAGGTAATGACGAACTGTGATAGACATAGGCAGCACATTCCATTTGAAACTCTGAGTGTAACTTTAAAACAAAATTTAATCTCAGTTAAAATCTATTGAATTTCATCAGTATAAAAACAATAATATTTAAAGAACATTAAATTCATCTAAAATTGTAATTTTTAACTTACATGAAGTTTATAATCAAATATTAAAATAATTTTAACAGAAACCACATCTTGAGTAGTGAGAGGAATATCGATTGTCATAGTGAGTTCATCTTTTTTGCCATCATGATTATAATCTTCTTCTCTGTGCTAAATAAAGAATTTGAATATTTTAAGAATGACAGGTAAACAGTAAAATGTAGCAAATAATGAATAGGTAAAAATATATTCTGATCAAATAAAAATCGTTTTTCTTTTAATAAGAAATTTATTTTGTTTGATAACATTTTTTTAGAAATAAATAAAAATATATATGATGGTATTAATAATATAATTAATTTGTGATACATAAACAAATAAATTCACTGAATATATACTGTAAAGAAATGAAATTTTTCATATACTCTCACTAAATAGATAAATTTGTTGACTTCAAAAAAAAACAAAGAAGCTTGAAATTTTTTCAGATTGAAAATTAAAAGATTCTAAAACAGTAGCACTAAATGGGTTTATTTTATTAAAATAATAAACCGTCCCAATAGCCACACATCCAGATACAATTTAAAGTTTCTTAAATTATCAGTATAATGATTTTGCAATAACAAGTAATCCAGCAATCAAAATTAAATAAAATTTTCTTGAAATTGTCTTGGTCGAAAAATGAAATTAGTAAAAGGTTCATCTCAAAAAATATACTATTCACCAACAGAAAAAAGAAATGAATTTACTTTTGCACTTATAAAAAAAATAAAGTAAGGAAATTGTTAAAAATAAATTATAGTATTTTTATATTTGCACAGTTTCTATTTCACATGAATGAAAACAATAATTTTATAATTGTCAAATATAAAATTTTGATTAAATTTAGCAACTTAATAATTTATACTTATATTTTTTGTGAAAAAAAGTTTTAACTCTTATGTAAAATTTATTTAATTATTTTCTTTTTTGGAAATTCACTTTTCTGTATTAGATGTAAACATTTTCCTAAGCATAAATTTTTTTCATAAATTTTTTACAAAAATTCTACATGGTTTTTCAAAAACATTAAGAAAATGAATAAAATAATTAAAAAAAATATTAATGAAGATAAATTGCACATGACATTAGAACAACTATTATTATATTTACAAAAATAAAATAGTCAAGTTATTTTTTATTTAAGGGAATATAATAACAATTTCTATTTTATTCAAAGGTTATTTTAGCTCAGAAAACTATGAAAAAATATATGTAAAAAAATAAAAATAAAAAGTGTTATAGAAGTATTAATGTTTTTAGGATACAACCTCAATTTCCGGTAAAACTTGAAGAAAATCTTCATTCATAGCATTATTTATACTTTCAAAAGTGCTCCAAAAAATTAATTCATTAGGAGAAGTAGTTTCTAGCAAAATAAGCATTTTATGCTTGAAAGACACATCTGCTTGCTCACGGAAAAAATCTATTTTTTTCCAAAAACCTAAAAAGATAAAACTTTAAGATAATTTTGAATATTTTTATAAAATATACAAAGAATTACAGTCTGTAAAAGATAAATAAGTTCAAAAATACTATGATTAAAAATCAAAAAGTTACAAATTCACCAAAAGAAAGTATTTAATATTTCTGTTTAAGAAAGGTGGCTAAAAAAATAATAAAACTATTATGATTCATGCATTAAATTTTAAAATATTCGTATGTGATATCTATGATTATTTAATTTGTTAGGGTGAAGATCAAAATATTTTCATGGGACATTTTTATTTATCAACATTATAAATAAACCTTTACAACATAAACACAGGTAACAAACATAATAATTATTCGTGAATGCTTTCTGCATGCTTATTTTACTTAGTCTGAACAATAGAGATTTCACCACTTTCTCTTTGACAGCAAAGATCTTTCTTCTATTTAATAGTCACTCAGAATTAAATAACATGCATGTGCAGTCATCTAGCAACCAAAATAAAATATTTATGTAGAGATAACAGTATTCCTTACAACACTTCATTTTCCTTATTGCAATGTTTCAAAATCAGAAAAAATGGAAAAAATCCTCTAATTGGTTCCTTTTTAAATAATTTATGCATTAATTATATCCATTATTTATAGACCAATAATACTCTTTCTTTTAATTTAAATTAATTTAATAGTTTTTCTTACTATCTGTATAGCATTCTGAAATTTGGTAAACACACTAAATGATAATTTTTTCACTAAATGATCTATTCCAAAAAGTAGAAAGATCATATACAGGCATGGCATAAAATTTAGATATAACTATAGAAACGATCAAAATTTCCATGCAGAAAATGAAATACAGTAACAGCAGTAATCACATCTTACAATTCTGAAGACTTGTGTTCTCAAAAATGCCAAAACTTAAAAATTTATAGTTAAAATGCAACACAAATAATTTCTGACATTTTAATATAAAATGTCCACAACTGAATCACAATAGTAATTTAATATAATCATACAGGAACTAGTGTACTGAAATCTATTTTTATAAATTATTCTTACAAATAACCTATATAAATAAATGAAGTACAATGTAGCATGACAAATACTTTTAATACTGGTGCAACATTAGACTGTTAACAATTCCCAAAAATTTTTTTTAAAGTTAAGCTAAAATAATAATAAATTACACCCAGTGCAGCAACCACTTCAAATTTTTTATTAATTAGCAGATTAATTAAATAAGGGGAAATTTTTCAAATAATTACCTGTACTTTTTGGTTTAATGTTAAAAAAATCACTAGGTAAAATATATTAACAGTGATAAAATATAGTTCAACTAATTCTGTAATTAATAGATAATCTTATAAAAATTATTACTTTTTCCAAAAGATTATACACATAAAAGAGAGCTAATCACATTTAGCATGACACAATTTGAATGTAACTAAAAATAAAGTATGCAAATATTTTACTATGAATGTATTAAAATTTAAATAATGCTTTTAAGAGTGCAAAAATTTTAAAGGTATTAAAAAATTTATTAATTACATAACCAATAATAGTTGCAATAGAGGTATAGGAAATTCAGCATAGAACCACAAACAAAGGCTTCGTTTTGAGGGATGCACTGGCAATATTTTTTGGTAAATTACCAAAAAAAAAATATGCAAGGAAATAATTTTTATTCATTAAAAAATATTTTGCTAAGAATAAAATTACAACAGACTTTTTAATAGGCAATTTCCAAATAGTGAAATCTATGGAATAAAAAGGAATGGGAAGTAGCACCAATAATCAAGAAGCAATAAAAGTCAAAATACAATAGCTGTTGGTCAATAAGATAATATGCAAATACAAGAATTTTTTGTTTGTTAAATTTAATTTTTTTTAAAAATATTCTGTGTTAAAAACATAAATGCTAGTTTAATTAAAAGTTACCCTAAATTACCTATGACTAGGTAATTTAACTCCATATTATGGTCTGCATAATGGCTCTAAACTCTCTCTCTGTTTTAAGTAACTGCATTTTATTGTATTCCTGTATATTATATCCATCACTGTTAAGAGTATAAAACTATCAAAAATCCATATAAAATAAATATGCAGCTTTTAATAAGGGTATTCTTCAAATTTTAAAATTATTTAAAGGTAAAACTGAGAATTTTAGATTTGTGTTATATATTACTTTAAATGAGAAATATTCCACATGTCTTTAGGATTTACTTTTGATTAGAAATTTGGGTTCAGTGTAGAATCAAGTACCTGCATTGGTTTAGAGATAAAAATTTAATTTTCGGTAACTTTAACTTTGTATAGCTTTTATGTAGCAGCCATCTTGTTAGTCACATCTTGGCACCTATCTCGGTATCAAAAAAGTCACAAAAAAACCAAGGGGTACCCGATTGTAAACTTTTACCGGAAATTAAAAATATTCTTGATAATAATGCATACATAAATTAAGCACTGTCCCCAAAAAATCACTTTAGTGAATCTTTAAACTTGGTAAATTTTTAGGTGGATATCATCATTTATCTTGTAGCTTAGATTTTTTGTTACATCATAGAAATTTAAAATATTAGGAATATTCTGCAACATTCTATTTTGGCAGCCCTAGTATTTGCATTATTGCAAGAAAATAAAAACACTTTCTTTCAGTTAAATATTTTAATAGAAGTAAATATTTTTCCATGAAAGAATTGGCAAAACTTTTTCATCGCCAAAAAATTAAAAGTTCGCTAAAGGGATTATATAAGATTTGTGCCATAAATTGTTTTAAGTTTCACTATCCTTTAGGGTGTCTCAGCAATAGGTTCAATCTTAATAATCAGATATGATGGAATAATAAATTTTTCTAACCTATATTTCATGCTATTTTAATACCCATACCTTATGCTTTAAATTACATTTCACTTGTCTTAATGATGTTTGGACACAGATGCCGTATAATCAAGAATTATAAATTTTGAATATTTTAGCGATGAAGAAATGATACCAAGATGAAGTCAACACTAGAATTACCAAAATAGAATTTTCTGCATAATTTTTATAAGTCTCTATATCTATGACGCATGAAAAACCAGGTTGATATATATATAAGAAAATCCACCAAAACATCACCAAACTCAGAATTTGGCATCCTTGATAATATGGAATTTGCGCTGATGTTTGTTTCTATCAGACAAGAAATGTAGCATCATAAAATACAATTTTAACACTGTGTGATAATTAAAAAGTAAAATAAATGCAAAGCACCTTGGCTATAAATAGTTAAAAGCAGGGGACAAAATATTGTGAATAAGGTTGTGATTACATAGAAACATGTAGTAGTCGAACACAGACTTGTTTTATATCTTATCAGAAGAGGACGAGAAAATACTTCATACAAAGCCATACAACAGAAAGAAAATCAATTAAATTTTAAATAACAGATCAGTAACGAATATAAAATTTTCTTTTTATAAAAAATAAAAGCTTTGATTTAAAATATTTTTTTATCCATCCGTCAGATTTATATATAATACAACGTTTCTAAAACAAAAATAGTTTTGCTTCTTTCACAAGCCTTATCGTTGCCTAGGTTACAAACAATGATTATTTGGGATAAGTTGAGAGGGCAATACGCTGATATTCGAATAATGTCTATTTAGTATGAAATATAACGATATAATCGAATAATTGAATCCAAAACAAATGGAAAGTCAGGTTAGTTTTGTACTTTTAGTTCATGATTATAATACAATAAAATTTTATAAGTTTTATTTCATGAAAACATAAAAACGAAACTGAATCTCGTTTACCAGGAAGGAAAAAAAAAATCATTGGCGCATGCGCAAATTTAAGATTTGCGTTTATTGTCACTTTCTATGATGCGTTTTTCTGATGTTATTGTTTGACAACAGCTTTGTTTTGGCATTTGTCAAACATATAGGAAAAGTAAGTTTATTTTATTGAAAAATTGATAATCTTTTATTTAAAATTCAAAGTTAGTTTTAGTAAGTATGTATGTATTTTCTGAAATGTAAATTTAACCTAAAACAATCGTTGGTAGAAGTAAATTTAAATTATATGTTAATGAAGCTTATAATGATTAGATGTGAGTGCTTTTCATAATTTTTTATAAGTACATAATTCCTGGTTTAATGTTTCATAAACGTTATTTTCCAAAATTAGGATTGTGCTGTGATAAGAAAAAACTCAAATTCTTTACGATTTTTTCAGTCTTATCTCGGTCATATTATTTTACCTTCCTATCACTTACGTAATTGTTTAAAAAGTTGAATTAATTTGTTAAATTATATAAATTAACTTCTAATCGTCATTGTAGTATTACTCTAAGTTGATCTCTAATTTTATTTGTGTAAATAGTCTATGATAGCATCTTTGTATATTCAAGTGTACAAAAGTGCTTAAAACTAAATATAGTTTAGTTTTAAGCAACATTTTTTAATAATTGTGTCTTTCTGTTGTCTGTGCAATTAGTTATAAGTTTTATTAACAAATTTTGGTAGTTCCTTGTTTCCCTGGTGCAGGAGATAATGTCACCAAATATTATCACCAAGTAAAGCAAAATAGCACAAATTAATGCTTAGATCATTATTTTTTACTTCTTATCTTTTACAAAAAAATTTTAAGTTATTAGACAGTATTTGTGCCTCAACATAAATTTTTTCATTGTTTAAAAATTTTGTATTTGCTGTTTATACCAAAAGTACCATCACAACAAGATCTGTGCGACAAAATGGAGATGTACTTAAATTTCACAGCATGAAAAGTTATGAAGCAATTGTTATTGTATTCTGTACTCTAAATTTATATAAATAAATCTCATTATATTAATACTGAGTTGCAACATTATTAATTTGACTTTCAAGACCAATTTTAAGGAAAAAATTCTATAATTTCAATTTTTAAAGAATTATTGAGATTTTCAGGTATCTCAGCTACTGGTTTTAAGATGAATAAAATTGGGTAAAAATTTACTGTATGGTCACCCTTGGCAAAATTTTCAAAAAGTAGCCAAGGGTGACCATATGGCGAATTACCGATTGGGAAAAACAGCAAAATAGAGAAAAATGGCTAAAATAGTCACAAATATTTCAAACATTGTTGGTATCTAACAATATGCTCAACTAATTTTACAAAATCAACAAAAAATGCAGATTTATAGATTTCAAACATCAATGGTAAAATAATAAAGTTGATATGTTAAATTATCCATAAAATTTTTTGATTAAATTTTATATTAATGAATTTAATTCAATAAATATTCATGAGAAATTAATGACAAATAGGGTTGCCAAAATACTAATTTACCGGGTTTCCAGTAAAAATGTTCGCCAAATTAGGTGCCAAAGAAAAACACGCCAAGGGTGACCGTACAGTAAAACTGATCCTAAAATTGTAATTAGAAATATGAATTAGACATTAAGCTTTTAATGTATGATTATTTTTCTTTATGGCAGCACAAAAGACGAAAGTTAATAGATTTTTGCATTGTCATTTGAATACAGCTTTATTTTTCAGATTCTCACTTCATATTGTGATGCTTTAGAGGTTCAATATTTGAATCATGTTTAAAAACTTGTCTCAGCTTTTGAACTTCTTTTTTGATTTGGCATGGGAATCTCGGATTCGACTGCCTGTTCTGCTCTCAGTATGGTTCATGGTACTTGATGTGCGAATGCAGCTGGAAATAAATGTCAATCTAGGACCCTAAGGATTTTGCTTTAACCTGTTGTAAATATTTTTATACAGTTCCATATCATGTCTCTAAATAGAAAGATTGATTATTTACTGTAAACATATTTATTTTCTTTCAAATTAAAATTAAGGTAACAATACAATTTTTTTTCATTTTATTGTGTAACAGAAAATATATGTGTATTCTAGATTAATTTATCTATTACATCTAAAGTATTTTCGTAACTTCTAGTATTTTCAAGAAAACATTTGATAGGATTACTGCAATGGATTTGTCTCTATTGATAAATTTGAAATTTTATTTTAATATAACTATTATTCAATAATTTTTTAACATACATTCTATTTTTGCTGATATTTTTCAATAAATGTTAAATTATTCGATTTGATGCATTCAATAAAGATCGGATAATTTCATTTCTCTATAGTTTTGAAATTTAATGTATTCTTTAATACATTTTATTCTACTGCCATTTTTAATTACTGAAGGAAATTTCGTTTTCAATCTTTGTTTTGAAATACTACATAGTTTAAAATTGCATTAATATACATAAAATAGTGAAAAACTCCTTGGCTTATCTCATTTGTAAAAAGTAAGCTTGCACTAGAGAATT
Organism: Latrodectus hesperus; assembly: GCA_037975125.1. Classification (NCBI taxonomy): domain Eukaryota; kingdom Metazoa; phylum Arthropoda; class Arachnida; order Araneae; family Theridiidae; genus Latrodectus; species Latrodectus hesperus. Next base: position 30,665,218 of record CM075857.1, on the reverse strand, counting down.
ATTTTTAAATTGATTTCAATTTTTTTGTTTTGTTTATATAATGTTTTCTCAATGAATTCTGTTTTAAAATGCACATAAGAAATGTAAAGCATTTCTTGTAAATGTTATTTAGTGTCTTTTCTTTCAATTTTTATTTGTAAATTGTTTATTATTCTTTATTCGAATGGAATTTTGAATATCAAACACCAATAATAAATTCAATGTACCTTTTTCAATACTATGTTTTCATCTAATAAATGACAAAAGTTGAACAAATTAAAATTTTATTGATCTTAAGTCATGTAATAGAATCAATTTAGAGTTTCTGAATATTATAACAAAATTCATATCATTTACTTTTGCAAATTATAAGTAAATATATTTGATTGTGAAGTCTGTAAAAGTGAAAATGTCTTAAATACGCTATAAAATTGCTTTTCTTAAATATATGTTTATAATATGAATTAAAACTTCTGCATCATTTCTATCCTAAAGCTTTAAAATCCTATGACATTTAACACTCTACTGCATAAAATCTGATGTTTTACTTATTCTATTTACATAAAAAAAATTTATGTACATTTTATTTCAATAAAGGAATTTATGATTTTGTAATGCTTTTTAGTAATTAAATAAATCAGAACATTTTTTTCCAAAATAAAATTATTAATTCAATGATTAATCTATTTGTAAATGTTAGAAAATAAATTGGAAACATTTTTTCAGTAATTATTTTTATTTGTAATTAATTTCAGAAAGGGTATCAAACTTTTTTATTATTAATAAAAAATATGTGTTCAGGAAAGAATTTTAAGAGTTATACATATTTCCATTTTAAGAGTTATACATTTTTTAGTTACTTTGATTTATAAAATTCTTGTCTTATATTTTACAACATATTTCCTTATCTTTTGTACAAATAACTTAGTTGAATTTATATATTTAATTTGAATGTACGCAAGTTACTTCAAGTTTTTTAAAAATATTTTTTTATACATTTATCTTTTATATACTTTTATCAGTGTAAAGTATTAATTAGATGTATTTAAAAAATTAATTTTCTTGGCAAATAATCTCAAAAAATCAAAATATTAAAATTTATTTCAGTTGAACAAACTACTATTAGAATTATTTCTTACATGAAAATCATTTTTTCGTTCTTGCCGCCCAACTTGTCTAGTGGTCAGTGTGCTTGACTGAATAGGGGGTTCCTGGGTTCGAATCCTGGTTCAGGCATGGATGTACTTTCTCTCTTCATCTATCTTGTCTTTCTCCTTTCCTTGTATGAATGGGTTGTGAATGGTTGACTGCTCTATAAACTGGTACCTATGGCATATGTGTACTGAGGAAGTCAGACTCCAAACCTAAATATGGTTCAGTTGAAAAGAATGGAGCAGCGCACCCTATAATGCCAGCCTAGTTGGCACACGCAAACAACATTGTTTCGTTCTTGATAATTTCTCTTATAAAATATTATATGGGTCATATATCATCCCATCATAACGCCAAATGCTGTACAAATCATCGCATTACAATTCCAAAGTAAATTCTTTGAAAAACGAATTTTTCATTGCCGTATCAGCTTTCAATAATATGCACGGAAATTGATTACAGCCCTTGCATGTTATGGAATACCATTAATAGCAGAGTTGATTTTAGAAATTAAAATTGTAATTCATTAGCTTAAAATCAGAATCTGAAATTCAAATTTTTAATTTATTTAAAATGTCTATATTTAGTATTTATTTAAATGTTGGCTTATTCATTCTAAATCTGAAAATTAAGATTTCTTTATAATTGTATATTACAAATTTATTATTTTAATTATATTTTACAAGGTTTGGAGAGCAATTCACGTCTTTCATATTTGGAGTGTGATAGCAATCATAAGTGTGCTTATGATAAAATTCTATTTTTTGTGAGCATGGTCATTTGTATGTATATTAATTAGTTCAAATTTATTCTTGCATGTAATAAGTAATCTACATTTCTTTCATGTAATAATAATTTCTTATCATAATGGTTAAATATTGCTTAGAAATTTTGAAGCTTGTGTTTTACCCTGATTAATTAGAAACAAATGTTAAAAATGATTTATTTATGTTATTAACTAAGCTTTTGCTTGGTTGTTGATCTGTGCTTGGTTACACAGCTTAGGCTATTTTTAAGGTGTGTGCCAATGGTAGTTATTAAAAACCAAGTTATTATAAAAACTGGTGTTATTCATGCATTTGATTTCTTTTTATTGCTTTATTTTTAATTTCTGCCCTGTAGCACAACACTAAATGTGCTCTTAAAGTCTGCATTGCTGTACTAATGAGGATGAAATATTAAAAACGATCACAGATGTGTTATTGTTACATTTTCTAAGATATATACATATCCGTAAATGTTGTAAAATTAACTTTCTAGCATTTTGCCCTGACTTACTGTGTGAAGTAAATAAAAAAATCATATCTAGAATTAAAAAATTTTGTGAAATACAATAATTTCAGTTGTGTGCTGGGGAAGAAAATGTCTAGTGCATTTCCTTTTCCTGTCTACCAATTGGTGGGCTGAAATAAGATTTCACCAAAATTTTATATTGCTTCTGTTTTCTAAACAATTTTATATTATGACATCATTTTCAATTCAGTATCATAATAATGAAAAATTTATTTATTATAAAGCTTTAAAATCTGAAAAAAAATATATCGTAAGTTCAATGGAGGATTCAACTTAGGACATAAGAAATCTGTTATATCAAAATGTGTGCTGTTAAATTATTAGCATACTTTACATAAACGATTAATCAAAGTTTAATTCAAATGAGAAAAGTAAAAAACTGAATATTCTTAAATTTCTCCATTGTTAAGTATGAGCTTTGGAACTATTAAATAAATGAATAAGAAATATCACCAAATTTTTGTGATTATAGTGGTATGAAATTCATTTATTGCTCTGAAGGAAATAATTGTTTTTTATTATCTTTTTTTTACTCTTTAATCAGTACTTTGAGCAATCTGCATAAAATTTAATAATTTTTCAATGAATTCATTTCTTTAATTGGCCTAAGATATTTGCATAAATGATGTTTCAGCAATTTTTATTCACAATTTTATATTGTATTTTAAACGTATGAAGGTAAGTTTAGAACAGTAAGCATATTCAAAGAATAACTGATATTAATGTAAATCTGACTTGTATCGCAAAACAGAAATGAAGGTCGCCGTTTGTGTACTTCCTTGCAGAGAATAAAAAAGATTTTCTTTCCTTGTGAACCAGGGATTAGAGAATAACACTGATCCAAAGTTCAATTAAAGAGCACACATGTGCAAGTGAGATCCATTTTCATAAACTCTTCTGAAGCCAATATTACAGTTATGTTCAATTTGACAATGTTATTTAAAATAAAATGGAAATTTGGTTTCTCTCTTTCATTTAAATTTCAGGCATCTTTTATGTAAGTAAAGTCAGACCCTACTGTTGCCCATTATATAATAAAGGATTCCCGTTACTTTTTCTGTTTGCATAAGTATCAATAAAAATCAATTCACAAGCAATATCATTATTTGTAAATTTACTGGATAAATTAGAGCACATTTATTTTTGTAGAAACAGAATAGTATGCAATATCTGAAAATTACAAATTTTTAAAAATATTTTTTTTAAAAAGTTTTGTAATTTAGTATGTTTATTAATTCTAAATACTGATATTTCACACTGTTCATTTAAATGAGTTAAGAGATAAGGAATTCAGTACAAAATCATTAATCATATGCACTGTTTTAATCATGAATAAAAAATAAATTTTTAAAATAAAATTCTGAAATGTATCATGCATTTTTATTTAAGAAATTTTAATGAAATTAAATTATCCTAAATGTCTAAACTTTAAAAAAAAATTGTTAACTACAACTCTGCAATTTATACAAAATAAAAAATAAATACCAGAAATTATTTATATTTTGTATAAACGAAGATTTATTGATATCAAGGAAAATGTTATAAAAAAAAAGAAAAACACCGAAGTTTGTATCCACCTACAAAATGTAGGAGTCCCCTCAAGGAAAATGTTTTGAATCTCCTGCTCCCTTTCCTCTGGAATAATATACTCTGAGATAATTTATTAATGCAGATTTATTAATAAATGATTTTTGTGTGTGCAATTAAAGATCAAAATGAAAATGCGGTAGCCTAGTAGTTGAAGCATCGGCCTTATAGGGTATGGTTCGATTCCCAATGCCGTCAAAGACCTACCTAATACATACGATATATACATTCTCCTTAAATCTTTGGAATCGGAAATCCTGTAGTCGTTCGGAGTAGTTACAATGAATGAAGGAAATGGTCTGGAGTAACTTTCCTACCCCTTTAGATCTATGTCAAGATTAAGGGAGTGAATCCTCTGGTGGTGCTATCTATCGGAGGAGTTTAGAGCCGTGTATTTTTATCTTAAATTCGTATATGCAAAACATTCATACTATTAATTTGAGCCACGGTCATGTGATGAGGTCACACTAAGCTGGCACTTTCCTCTCCACATCCAAGCCACAACAGCGGAAGTGCTTTGGACGTCACAAATGAGCGTGGACATGTCCCCAAAACACGCTTGTACTATTATAGTGATTTTTTAATCAAAATCTATCAAACTTTATGAATCTATATATTTTTATTTTTAATTAATAAGTTTTGCTATCCTTTTAAAAAGGAGTTCAAAATCTGCATAAATTATTTATGTTCAAATTTTATGCATTTACCTTTTGGATATATTTTGACAGTTACATTTGTTTCACTTTTGAATAAAAATATCCTAAGAAGCTCTGAGATAGAAATAGTTGATTATCAGTGATTTGAATTCTTATGAGTATTGACATTTTTACTCCAACAATAATGATCACTTTCCTCTTTCATGCAAAATAAGGTTTTTCTTATTTATTTTTATTTATTCTTCATGGATATATATATATATATATATATATATATATATATATATATATATATATATATATATATATATATATATATATTCTTCATTTCCATAAATAATAAGACATTTAATTTTTCGAACTTTATGATTTTATCCAATGTTAATGCAAACAGAAGTGTCATTTTTCCGTCTTGGGGGCTGCGAATTTCCGCCTTTTGAAAATTTTCGAAGTTAAAAATTTCATGAGAGATATTTAACTTGATCTAAAGTTTTCCCGCAGTTAGTAATATGAAATTAATCAGTCTAAGAGATGGTTATCATCTGGAGGAATAATAATATCTCAAATGATGCTCACAGCTTCTGGTGGCAAGTGGGCAGCGATGTAATTACACTTTGTTTAACTACCTGTGATGACTTTAGGTTTTGTTAGTTTGAAGGTGCTTTCACAGGTGGTAAACAACGGCATGTAGGTTGGGCCATGACAGCTTTAGCTGAGGATTCTTTCGTCATGCTGAAGAATTATGATGAGAGCAGATTATTTATGTACAAAAAATGAATATAATTTTACAAGTGCAAATTCACAGGGTGAATTTGCATGTCCGATTCATCATTTTATGGTGATGTGTGTAGTTGGTTGCTTGCATCAATAAAACTAATCACTTTTATTTATAACAATTTATTAAGTCTAACTAAAAGATTGCGACTGTGTCGATCAGAAATACGATACCGAACGCATGTGTTCGCTTGAGAAAGGTCTTCTCAATATTGCGTTCATTCTCTTCATTGGGGGAAAGTGTTTATGTATTAATGTAAACACTAAAAACTCCAAAAATCATCGAACTCAGATAATGATGAATTAGCTTTATCCGAAACAAAGAGAAGAAAACTTCGGGAAACGTATATTACAACGTATGGTGGTTAAAAGCATTGGTCTTTTTGGACAAATTAAATCTATTTTTTCATTAACTATTAATGAAGTTATATAAATAAAGCTGGAAATAGTAAATTATGTGGTTAAAGTTTTTGATAATAAGCAGAATAAATTAACTAATACATATTTATGTTCTAAAAAAGAAACATCAGCTTCAGAAAGTATGCATACTAAAATAAAAGAATTGTAAATGAAAGTAGACTTATATTTGTAAAGAAAAGATGCTTATTCGATATTTACATAATCTTAACATTCTGTGGAATCCAGAGAAATGAAACAGATAATTCCCTCGTAAAGGAAGCAAAAAAAAAAAATTCTGCTTGTAGCAGATGAACCAATTTCTTTTTATACCTCCAAACGGATAATTAAAAAATCGTTTAGAGAAGTGTTTTGGAAAAACATTAAAGAGGCAAACAAAGACGGAAAATGAATGAAATCATAAAAATTCCACTTTGGCCAAGGAACAGATTTGTTGTTAGTTTACGCCTCGCTTTTGGCCATGATTGTCTCTCTAGACATCTATATCATATGAAAATACTTGTCAAGCCCTCTTTGCCAATTGTGCAACATCGAGAGGAAATTAACGTGAACCATTAGAGTCATTGCCTAACACTGAACTCGAGACACTTGTGGGAAAGATACTGAAAGACACGGTACAAGATGAACGATTTATATACTCAACCATGTAAGGATCAAACAGTGTTTGTAGAATTTTTTTTTTCCTGAAGAGAAACATATTCTTTTGATAATAGGTAGGAATTTTGAAATAAAAAGAAATATTATTAGTTAATTACATAATTCTACGAAACTTTTCTTTTGGATTTTCAATGAAATGATCAAAAATCACACATCACAGATTCATATCAATAAATTTACTAAAACAAAGCATTAATTTTTTGAATTCCTAATATTGCATTTCATTCGAGAAATTTGGATTTTGAAGCTAACTTTTAATTACTTAGAACCTCTGAAGGTAGATTTTTACAAACATTTCTATACATGAATGATAGCATATTAATTGATGAATTCACTTTTTGGAAGCAGCTTTTTTAAGAACAAAATGAAGAGAGTGGTTCTTAGCCCTGGGTTAGTCCTTGACTCGTGAAACCTTTTGACAGTGAATCATTAGATCTGACCTGTTGCTCAAAAAATCAGATAACTGAGGCAGAGGTTATTTCCAATTGCCAAGAGTCTTGCGAAAGTTGTGTGTGTCTGTGATGTGCAGGCTTTTTATTCTGCTCGTCCTGAATTATTTTGTCCCAAGCAGAGCACTTGATATGCGGTGCCGACACGGATTCATTTCTTCTGAATCCTTGTTGCTCCTTTGGGATAAGGCCTCGTTCGGGTATTAAGGTAAAACGAGGCTCTTTCAAATCATCTTCCCCATTATTTTTTATGCAATAGAAATAAGAGTGCCATGGACTTGTAACTCTCTTAAAAATTTCATCCTGTTAGAATTGTGTCGATAGCATCTTCAGATGAATAATAATTTTTTTTGTTTTTATGGGTCAAAATATTGGTGTGCGTTTTTATTTGACTAAAAGCTTTTTTATTTCATCGGACAATTCGCTCAGAAGACACTACTACTTCATTGTTAATAGTGAAATACTTAACATGTTCGAAGAAATTTTTATCCAATTATTTCAAAACAAAATACCTATACTAATTTCACTTTTAGGCGTATTATAAAAAACATACGCATGAAAAAATTCAATCTTTATTTCAAAAAGAAAGAAAATGGAAGATGAAATTTATATTTTCTTATGTTTTTTTTCTCTCTCTCACATTGAAATTCTTTGATTAACTAGCATAATAGAACTTTGTTTCCCTTCCATTCTGTTAGTATTTTTCAATTTTATATATGTCTCAGGCTTATCGTAAATTACCAATTCGTTCTTATAAAATGTGTGTTCCCGTTATTTCTTTATATTCAAATCTTTCAATCTATAATTGGGTCAGTTTTCATTATTTCATAACTTTTAAACATATCTTCTATGAAGATTGGTTTTTAAGTCTTGTGAAATATGTTTTTAAATTCTGCAATTCTAACCTTCCCTTAGAACTTAAATGTTGGTTTAAATAAATATGAGTATAAAGTAATGATTTTTCATCCTCCTGGAATGCTTCCACGGATATCATTCCTAAGGATTTATGATATGAAATTGTTTTTTCACTCGTTTATTCAAGGCACATACATCAATGTATCTTCATTTTTATTGTCGTAATTGTTTTCTTTTATCACCCAGAGAGCTCGGTTGAATTTCTCTCAATCATAGTTTTTTTTATCCTACGTCGAGACAACGGCCTTATCTGCCGAGTCCTCTGGCAGCCCAATAAAAATTAGCCTTATTGTGAAAGTTGTCGGGTAAACAGTTTAAAAGAGAAAGCGCAGGACAGCTTGTCAAATGAATAAAGTCCATAAAAGCTCCTGAAGGACACAAGGTACAGTAGGGCGTGTTGAGCACGCCGATACGGCTTAAGTGTCCCTGGATAAAGTCATGTCCAGTCAAAACTCTGAAATTGGCTGTGAAAATGGAGCGTGGAAGGCACATGGGGAGTGGAGAGTTCAACACGGAATCCCAAGCCTTGTCTTTAGTAATTTTGCTACATGAATTATGAAGGTCTTTAAGGAGTTTGTTTTTGATTAAGTTGCAAATTTGTTGGTATGGTCATAGTGCATTTCAACATTTGCTGTCGCTAACCAATAAAAACCAATTCGATAATTTTTGAGTGTCTTAATTAACAACTATAAACTCAAAATTTGTATCATTTTGAAGTTTTACAAAATTTAGGCACGTTCAATTTGAAGCATATATTGACTGAAACAAATGACCAATGTCATTCAGCAAATATTTATGATTGTCATTATATTTACTGTGCAAATTTACAGACGAATCGTAATTTAGCTTGACGTCAATATGACAAACAAAAATGCTATGCCCGTAAAATTTACATATTGTAAACACCCATTTTTGCAAATTCCTAATTTAAAAATATTTGAGATTTTACGATCTAGTGATTACTCTCTAACAGATTCTGTGATGGCAGATCAAGAAAGTTAACCGATGAAGACTTTGAAATTTAGAGACACTCGTTTAAATTGGATGAAGAATTTCAAAGTGAATGTCAACGAGGAATGAAACAATATTATGATGAGAAAATACCAGGAAAACTAGTACCTATTTTTGTAGAAAGCCTAGCAACCTGCATCATAATCTAAGTGGAAAAAGAGTTCAGAACACAGTTCCATGATGAGAAATCTTAGGATAACTTGGTACCAGTATCAAACTTATTTGATCCTCAGGCTGGGCAAGGTTGACTCAGCCTTTCATCCCTTCAGTGGGTCGATTAACTGAGTACCAAGCATGCTTGGGAACTAAACACTGGGGGTCTTACGTTAGGCTGACCACCTAACCGGGATATATGCTTCGGCACCCCAGGGCCCTCAGTCATGAAAACAGTTATGGGCACTGTAGGCCTTGGCCCACATGGGCTGTTGTGCCATGGAGTTTAGTTTAATATAAACTTGATGAAATTTTAGTGAAAAACCGTTGTCGATCTGTTTAGGCTAAAGTAATCAATGTGCAATACTATAATTTCCTCAGTTTTGTAAGTAGTCCTAGGAAATGACACAATCCACAACAATAACGAAAGGAATGGAGTCCATTCTGTTTAAAGAGTAAAACAAATGAGCTGTTCCTTTAAAGAAAACAAAATTAGAGGATTGACTACTTTTTTTATGATGGTGACGTTTCACTTTTCCTTATAATTTCATATCCTTTAGTAAAATTTTAATATCGTCGTCACATATTATTGATGTTATTACTTTTTCTTCCTGAGGTCAAAACAATTTAAATGCAATTTAACATAACTTTGTAAAAGCATAGTCGTAAGTTATAACACTTAGATTCAAAATAAAAATGGAATATGAATAACATAATCCTATAACAATATACATGAAATTTATTTCAACAGAATCGGTACATGCTTGGAAAATATTGTTATATTAGATGTTGCTTTATTGTGTATCATTTTATAATCTAGTATTAAACATTATTATTACATGTTTATTTTACAATAATTTCTTTTTTAAACTTTTTAAGGTTAATACACGATTATTCTGAGAATTTCAGAGTGTTCATGCTATCACACTGCTTCTCTATTTCACTTTATATAATTGAATTAACTGCAATAAATACATAGTCACTCATTCACAGTTCATCAAGTATTTGTTAGAAGCTTAGCAAATAATTTTTATTCCTTTTTGTCATATATTCTTAACATTTTATTTAAGTTTGTATACTAGTTGTTGAGCTAAAATTACATCTTCAACTTCATAAATGAAATGATTAAAACAAAATTAAATGTCACATTTTAGGATATTATGTATGTAATCTAATATCTTAAAATGATAGAAAATGTATTTCATAACATGTTTGAATTCATTTTACTGAACTAGTATTGATAGTAAGTTACAAAGCTGATTTTTTCAATTTTAAATCTAGTATATGGAAAAGTAAAATCTAGGTTTTTGCTTTTATTTAGAAAAGTATTACATAGAAAAATATTAGTTATCAGATTACTGATGAAATATTATTATTATTATTTTTTTTTTGCAAGCAATTTTTAGTGAATTTATATAATTGCTATTCATTATGAAATTAAGTCTATTTGTTAAGTTGTTACCTATATTTAATAATAAGCATAATAAATAATAAATTAAAAAATTATATAAAAATAATAATAATTAAGAAAATTATATCCAAAAATACCAAGAATTAAATATAATTTCATAAATTCAAGTGCCTTTAAATAACATTATTCTGTAAACAAAAATATAATAAAGTGAAACATATATTAATCTATTTCACTTTATATTATTGATGTAGAAATGAAAAATATTTGATTATTAGCATCCCATGTCCATATGTTTGTGGCATCCAGTCACATGGATAGTTATGATATTTTGTCACTTCTACCCAAGAGTAACTAAAGAAATTTTTTCAGTTTTTTGCAACTGTGGCTGATAGAAACTTAACCATTTATAAGTAATAGAAATAGTAGTAATTATAAACTTGTTACAGTGTTACTCTTAACAAAGTGCTAATTTTTAATTTGTATTTCAAAATCATTAAATTTGCAATATAATCTTAAAAAAGTATGATTTCGGGAACATAAAAATTTAAGCACTTACTAGATATTTGCAAGTTTTATTTTTGTCATGTACACATGTAAATGGGAGACAACAATATTTGAAGGAGTAAGTACATGAAATACAATTTATATTTATTAATATTCTAGTGTGTTTCGGAGTAAAAATTTCAAATTTTATTAAACTGCAGCTACCTTTTAGTAAAACTATATCAAAAATAAAAATATTTGCGAAGTTTAAGTATAAGCTTTAGTCAACTATGAGTATATTGGTATGTAATTAAAAGCTCTTATTATTAGTCTAAGCTACATTTTTAAACGATTAACTTTCTGTTGTCAGTCAAATATTTAGCGAAATATCAAGAGAGTTACTACAACCAAGCGATCTTAGAAAATAGCATGACGGTATATATAAGATAACTCTCCATATTTTTCAAAAAGAAACTATTAATAACAACACACTGAAAGTTATTTATATTTTAATTAAAATCTGCAGAGATACTGTACAGATAATTTCATACTTTATATGAAAATGATTTCACACATAATTTTATAGATTTGAAAAAGTGATAACTTTTATCCATATTTTTTGCTATTAATCTTTTATAATTTATTACATTTTGCTGTATTTTTAATATTCATGATTCATTTGATAGTTTGAATTTCAATAACAAATATTTTCCTTAGTTCCTGTGACTTTGAAATATCAAAAGTCTGTTTATACATAGGATAATTTAAAATGTTTGGCTTGAATGACTAATGACAGGTGAAATGAAAATAATGCATAAGTATTCAAACAGTATTTTTACATTAATTTCTATATAAGATTTGTTTGTTAGCAAGTTAAATAAATTTCAAATATTTTTTATGTGTTCTATAAGATTATTACATAGATCTCCAGCTTCCATAACATAGCGCTTTGATTCCACTTCATCTAGAAGCACATCAGGTGCAGCGAACCCAATTTCCTTTAATAAATCTAAAAAGAAAATATATTACCTCTATTGCAATAAAGATAAACAATATTAGATCAATATCTATTATAAAAAATCAATTTGTAAACAGCACATACACTTTGGATACACAATAACTATCTATAGATAATATAAAGTATAAAAACCAACAATATATAAATAAGGAAATCAATGTGACAAATATTTAGATGCTCAGATTATTGCATGAATGACCTTGAAATATTCTAGAATTTTGATTTAATATATTAGTACTGATCACTTTTTGCTGCATCAGTATATACTTATATTTTTATAGGATTGCTATAATTAATTTTTAATAAGTAAGTATATTTATATGAAAATTTGTAATTATAAGTATGAATAAAACATTAAAATAGGTAAACAGACAATAACCATGATGCACATCATGTTTTAAAAATAACTTTACATTCTTTACCATTTTTACTCATAAAGTTATTTTTATCTGAAAGTTATTCAATCAAGTTTTATCTAAAAGTTATTCAATCTGAAAAAATCTGAAACTGAAAGCCTCTTTTGCTGAAGCATAAACATAAGAATAAGTGTCAAAACATAGATTAAGAAACAGAATTTATATTTGAATTGCAGATTTTTTTTATTTGAGTGATTTTTAAAAAATAGCACGATTATATTTCGATTCATAAATTAAAAGTAAAAATTAAATGTTATGTAAAAATTAAAATGTTATGACTGTACATATAATTCTCCTTTCTCAGTGCATGTATTAAAAATATTAAATATTAGAAACTAGAATTTTGTATTTTAATGAATTCAAGTTGCTTGTAAACATAATGGAAGAAAATGTTAGTTAAGAAAAAATATATCAATATTAAATATAAACTACATTTTCTGTTGGTAAGTTTTTTTTAATTCTTTTTGTATATCTTAAAAATTTTATTTATTTATTTATTTATTTTTTTTTGCCTAAAATATGGAGCAATATTGTTTTTATATTATTATATAGTTTAATTAAATATTCAAACTACAATTAGTTTTGAAAAATGCACATAAGAAAGGTTTTAAGAATTCAGATTTGATTATCTATAGAATAGATTTTAATGAAGTTTTGTTTGAACATACATTGATATAATACCAAAAAATAATCCTTTATCAGTTAAAATAGGTATGATTATGTATAACACTAATAGAATGTCAAAATGTATCAAATAGTAATTGTAGAATCGAGTAAAAATGTGGGGTTATTGTTTCATTGTAAAAGATCATGTATCATGATTTTACACTTGAGATAATCTACGAGTTCTTGTGACAAACTGGTCGACACATTCAACAACAAAATATTTAAGCCTTGGGCAGTCCTTAAAGTTTTATGTAAAGCTAATTGCAATTGTTTTCTCTAAGGCATCCCAGACATACTTCATTGAATCTAGAACTGATTGTCAATTCCATGTTATAAATCTCTTCACTTAGGGCTCCAACTGGCATAGTAGAAAAACTAACTTTCTTTTCAAAATGAAAGGTCCCAGGTTTGATCCCCAGTCATAGCTGAACAACAGGAAATAGATGTTGCACTTTTGTTTTTTGTGTGCACATCTAATAGAGTGGCTTCTTGAAAGTTTTTATTTATTTATTTTTTCTTAACTAAAAAGTGCACTTTGGCACTAAGAAAAAGATTTTCTATATTCAGCATTTAAGCTACCCCTCTTAAGATAAAAAGTTTCTCTACTTAAAAATAAATAAACTAAAATACAGAAAAACATTTAAAAGGAAATATAAATGATTGTACTTACTTAAGACACTTTGTCTAATTTTTTCATTCTTGTCATCCATATGAACTAAAACATTTTCATACAACACTTTCAAATGAGGTTTATACATATTCCAATTGTAATTTTTAGGAAATGATTTTATATATGCTTTTAGCACTCTTACAGTGACTATGCGGATTTCATCAGATTCATCATCCATACAGTGTAGAATTTCAAAGCAAGTGTTATGTATTTTATGATCATCTACTAAGTCATTTATTTGAGGTAGAATTATTTCTAATATTCTACAGGAAAGAAGGCGGGTATTAGTCTCATCATCATTTGCTAAAGTGGTAAGAATAGGAAGTAAGTCATCCCCTATCAATTTCAGCTGAAAAGAGTTAACATTAGATTCAGAAAATTTGTCTTAAAATAAAACTATAGAAAAATTAAAGAAAAAACCAAAATATACTTTTATATTTTTAATCTACAAAATATTTAAAATAAAGTAATCAATTGAGAAGTATTATAGTTGATAATATTTTCAATGTTAGCATGTAGTATTAAATTTGAAAATGGAAAATTAAAGACAGTTATGAAAAAATTACACAGAATCTTTAATCAAATTTTATATCAATATGAGTTTTTGGTGCTAAAAATTCAAAAAAATTCATGTTCTAAACTTTTTAAAACAATGTAATTAACATTTTCAACAAATTTAAAAATTACTGTATAACATATCAAATAAAAATTATTAATTTAAGTAATTTAAAATTCGATTACAAATTAGGATTATGCAAAGATTAAAAATAAACCATTATGTAACAAGATATAAGAATATAAATTGAAAATATTTTTTAAAAACGACTATAATATAACAATGGTTATTCAAATCATTTTGCCAAGGAAATTTTTAAATTAGCATCAACTGGGCTGGGCTGCAAACACAGTTTTCAACACATATTTTAATTTTTACTAAAAAGTTTTTCAATAACTTTAACATATTAAAGCATTTTGTGCATTACATAAATTTTTAAAATTGCTATGCAAAAATATTCATTAAGTGATAGATTGATATACACTGAGACTAACAGCAACAGAACATTCATTTGTTTAAATTAATCACTAGTTTACAAACATATTGTTTTAGAAGATTTTAGAAAGAGCTGAAATATATATAAACCCTAAAAATATAATTATATAATTAATATAACAATATAATTGAAACATAATTTGTAAATTAAATTTTGCTAATTTTTCACTTGTTACACAATTACTTCTTGCAAACATGATAATTAATGTATCCAAGATTTACAACTCACACAACTATAATCAAATGGAAGAAAAATCCATAAATTGAATCCATTAAGCTGGATCCCCTTCTGCCATTCTTTTCACATAGAACATAAAAGTATTTTTGTAATTTTTCTCTTGAAATTTCCTCTGATGAATAAAATGAATAATTTATGGATGTCACTTAATAATTCTTTTAAACTATGCTTCCTGTTCTTAAAATTAACAACACAATAAACAAAGAGTAGCTGTAATTTACACAAAAATAACAATTCATTAATTTGTGCATATGCGAATATCTTTTTAATGAAGTTCATTAAAATCTGGATTAACTTTATCTCATTTTTATCTATTTTATTAGACTACCTCACAATTACAAATTATAATATAAGAGAGAAAATGGTTGAACACTCTTTTTAATGTAAAAAATGTTTGCAATAATTTTGTCAAAAGAAATTAATACCTGCAGTTTTTCATAAAATTTTTAATTAAATATTTGTTTTATTCATCTAATTGCTTAAATTTTAATATTTTGATATTTACATATATCTCTCAAAAAACTTGTACTTATTTTAATTTTTCTTCATTACAATGTTACTAAATCTACCTTACAATGTTTGAAATGCACACTTATAAAATTAATGTTTTATATTAGAAAATATATCAATCATGAAAAAAATTTAAAACTTAAATTATTATTAAAATCACTGAATATACATACATAATTAACTCACCATTTCGGCAATATAAGGATTTTTATTCATTATTTCAAATAAGCTAGCGGTAGCAAGAGTTCTTAATTTGCTAGCTGTTTTACCAGCATTCCAAGATAAATGAGGAAAAATACCAGATTTCAATAGTTTAAGTATTTCATCAGTAAAGTTCTCATAGATTGACGATGACATATTTTGGAAGAATGGTGCCAGAAGTGAGAGAAAATTACAACGTAGTTTTGCTTCCTTACTTTGATGGAGATTGTTTATAAAAATAGGAAAAATTAATTTTATTCCTTCATCATTAAAAGAACCTATTAAATAAGAAAAATATTTTAAAATAATTTACAAAACATTTTAAAGTATCTGTTATATATACTGAATAATTAAGGAAATTAAAAAAATTCCATTAAATAAAATTTTATCGAATAATTAAAAAAATTATATGATATATTCAACAATTTATTTTTAAATGAAAGAAACACCTTTATTGAATTGATCGCCTTTTTCCAATTAATATGTGTTTTACAATGAAACTATTACGGAAATTACAAAATTGAGGCAATGAATACATATACAATAAAACAATTATATAATCAAAAATATAATTCTGAATGCAAATACTATAGGTACATATATGAAAGGATTCAATACTTATTTAATTGCTTGTCTTTTTTACTTGAAATAAATTGCTTTCATAAATTATGAGTGCAATATATTATTGAAATAAATCAAAGTATTAAAATAAAATTTTATTTATTTCAAAATACTAGAATATTTCATTATAAAAAAATACTTAATTATAGAAAAATATGTGATAAGAAATGAAAAAAATTGCTCTATTCATTTCATCATATTTAAATTTAATTCCCACATACAATTGATCTTGCATAATAGTTTTGATAATTATATTTTACTATATTTATAGAAATATGCTCAATACTTACAGATTCAGTTTTGTCTGTAAGAAGAAAGTCTGTACTTTTTCTGCAATATATTTATAAATTTTGAAAATATTTGCTTAAGATCTGTTGAATTATGAAAAAAAGTAATGCAATGATCTAGCCTATTTTGAGTTCATTTTGATATCTAAATCAATAAGTTTTGTTTAGAAGACAAATTTATTCTTTAACCAAAGTTTTTGATGATGTAATTATGTTAGGTGTTTCCAGATTCAAAAATACATTAAGGATATACAATCATTGCAAGCTTTTTGTACTCTAATACAACTCCATACTAAAACTCAAGTGCAAATATTACTGAGCTTTTTATATAGGTACTCTTTATATATATAAGGTCTTCTAAATTTGATACCTTAATTTCAATAAGATGCACAAGCATACTTTAATTACAGAATAACATACCAAATCACATAACTGGTATGACTTTCCCCAACTTATTGTTACACACTTTTGTTTTACAATTCCTTTTTGTTCACTGAACATGAGAATGAGATTAAATTTCTTAAAAATAACTTCTCTTGTGTGTGATTTAAGAACTAATATTTTCCCATCCTTCTATTTCTGATATAATATATGATACATATATGAATATATAATATGATACATTTTTATCTTTGATTTATTTAGCAAGACTCTAATTACTTAGCACAATTTCAACTTATTTTTGTTATTTTTAAATTTTTGGTGTCTCATTGTTTGAATATTTAACAAATATATACTTGAAAAAACATCAGAAATGTGAGAATTATACTATGTTCACATATTACTTATTTTAAAAAGTTATACACCAAAAACTTATCATTTTTAAAATATGAATATATGATAAATAAAAAATAATCACTAATTAAAAGCTTATGCTTAATACTTTGCTAATGATACGGAATTTATAAAGAACATAAAGAAAATATAAGCATTATTTTAAACTATTAGAGAATTTTATTAAAAGTTTTCTGTACAAAAAAGTAAACATTTTTGTTAATCTAATGTTAATTGAAATTGAATTCTTCATATAAATATCCTTTCATACATAGGGAAAAACCTCATAGTTTTTTTTTTTTTTTTTTCAATGTGAAAAACAAATTGTTTTAATTTAGAAAAATATAAGCTAAAATAAAAAATACTTAATGTAAATATTTTTGTAATTCATAATATAACTTTTTACTATTTTTTAGAATAATAAACTATTTTAATTGTATAATATAGCAAAAAAAAAAAAATCCTAGATCTCAGTTTGTGTGATGCTATATAATAAAATTGTATAATGTAGTTTGTCTGATGCAGCAGAGCATGTGATGACATAGACAATTTTTCATCTGTCATATTCACTTATAGTTAATAAAAGACAGATAAAAACATCATAAATTAAGAAATATAAAATAATTTGAAAATTAGGAAACATATTAAAATATTAAGTTTAAAGATATTAAGAGAGATATACATAATAAAAAATTTGGAAAAACTCTGCTTTCTTTAAAAATAATATTTTTAAATTATTAAATGTTACTTAACAGAATAATATATATTAGATATTAAATGGTTAAATTTGATTAAATATAGCATTTTTTTTATAAAATTTTTACATATTTTATTCAACATATAACAATTAAGTTTCTTATAGGTTTAGACATTTTAAGTGTTTAGTTCAAAAGATAATCAAGAAATTTTTTGCAAACAAGAATGATCAAATATTTTCAAGCTTCTCATATAATAAATTTTAATGAATGTGTTAGATTAAATCTTATTACAAAGCCTTAAAAAACCCTATTTGATTATATTTAAGTATTTTCAAAGATCTTAAAGTAATATTTAACCTTGAAATAAAAGTAAACTTTTATTTTTATTTCAAGCTATTTTTTAAACATTTTTTTTACTTTAGAATTAAATGTCTTTTAATACGGAAAAATATAACTTTTTTTTTTATAATTCAATTATCTTAAAAGTAACAAAAGTTTTAAATTTCACAAAGATTAAAATTTACACATGTTCTTATATTTATTTAACTTTTCCAATGAAAATAATTAAATAATTTTGAGGTTTAAAAACATATTTTCTTTATATCTGCATCTTTAAATTGGTAAAACAGTTATTTTCATAAGCTTTTTTTAATGGAATTATGGACTTTTCCTTTTTAATAAATATTGCATTTATCACACTGCAAATATTAGAATACTCTTAACTTAAATGATAATATAAGAAAAACATAAATTACATATTTTCCTGTATATTATCCGCAAGACTTTTTTCTCGAGTAAAAGAAAAAAAAAGTGTTGCATAATACGCGGCAAATTTTCTGACAAATCATCAAAAATATATATTGCTGATAATTTGGTGCCAAATAAAATAAAGAATATACACATTATAATAAATTATCCTTAAAAAAACATTTATAATGAAAACATTTGTTTGGATTCACCTCAACGCAAAATGTGATACTGAGATTAAAGCGCGGCTTCCATCAAGATTAGAGAAGATTCTAGTAAAATTTATTAATTTTTAATAACTTTTAAAAGGAGATTAGACATATTTTAAAAATAAAATATATTTGTTTTGTTAATAATTAAATAATGGATTGTTTTCTATTGCGCACTGGAAATATTTTTTCTTTTGTACTGCATATTCTTTCTTTTGTACTTGATTTTCACCTTGCATTAACAAATTTGTTACCATTTTTTAATTTGCCTTCCTTATAATTGTAGTTTAAAATTTGTGCTGTAACTTAATGGTTTTTGTTTCCACGTGATGATGTATGAATTTGAACGTTTTTAGAGCAAAGACAGAATGCGTAACGACATTAGAAAATTGCAACTGTAATATTGTCTTAAAGAACTGAATTCGTTCATGAATGCAAATTGGTCAATGTTGATTATCGTTGAAATGAGTCAGCCGAGTCTTGGCACCACCTATTATTTATTTTATCAAACAAGCGGCATTTCTTTCGAAACTTTATAGTAAGCTTTTCTGATGGAGAATGTTTTTTATCAGATTATCCACCGCTGCGTATAATACACAGAACGAAATTCAAACTTTTTTAACACATAATCCGCGGATTATAAACAGGAAAATACTGTATTTCTTATTTAAAGCCACAACTATAGTAAGTGAACTAGAACTTAAATAACTATATTAGTATATTCTATTTGTCTCATAGTAGAATATTTTATATACTGCAATAAATATTTTTCCAAAAAACTACCGAAAAATATGAGAGTTGGCAAATATGTAGATGCATATTGAAACTATACATTTCCAATAATTTTGGTTATTATAATAGGAACTAAAAATCAAGCAATTATAACAATGATAATTATTGTTGTTTATTGAACATTTAGGATTATTAGGATTTCTGTTCCAACATAAAGTAAATGAATAATAATGAAAATTTATTTAGATTAAAATTAAAAGTCCATTGAATATGTATTCTTATGAATGCATATTCATTGAACTTTTAATTTTCATTTACATAAATTTAATTTTTTAATTTTCATCTACATAATAATTATATAAAATCATAAATGTTGAGATCACAACAGCTCTTATTTTTCATACACATATAGTATGTAAATTTATGGATAGAAATTAAAGTACTAACTATCAATGCTTATTTATGTACCTGATTGGACTAAATAAATAAAAATTGGCATTTCTGGGCTTTGTGAAGTCCACAGCTCATTATTAGCTTCCATAATTTTCAGCATAGGAAGAGAATGCTTTTGAAAAAGTGATGATACAGATATAAATTGTACTTCAGCTAGTTCCTTAAAAAGTTCTTCAGCCTAGAAAATCAATAAACTAAATCTAATTGTCACTGACATTTAAGCTTACATACTAAACAAGAAACATCATTCTTTAATTTTTCTTCTAGCATAAAAGACAAAGTATTGACAAGTTTGTTACTAATTAACAATAAAAAAATCAGTACCCAATCAGTAAAAACATTTTAAGTATCAAAGATATGCAAAAGTTTCTAGTAGAAGCAAAATTTACACTCAAAATAGGAAATATTAATTGTTTCCATTAATGAGGAATAAAAAATCATGAATTGAAAATATCAACAAGTGTTACAGCCAAGAATAAATAATTGGTTCACTGAACTAAATATATAAATAAAATGTTTAAGGGAAAAAACATTCTATTTAATTTCAATTTAACAGATAAAAAAGACAAAAAAATATAAAAAATGCAATTCATATTTGATTTGAATCAAATGCAGATATGAAAGTGTTTAAATGAAAAAAAAAAACTTATTTATCATTGGGACAAGGAAATTAATAAAATACTTGAAAAATTAGAAATATAATGTAAATATTGAAATATTGCTACATTACACAGAACAAAAAATCCCAGACTTCATTTAAATGTCAGAAGTAAAGAAGATTTAAAATTTTGCACCTTTTAATTTATTTATTTGTACTTTTGACAAAGAAACATATTTTAATTTTAATAAATTTACTGTTAAAAAATAAAAAAACAAGAAATTTACAAAATTTGAAAGTATAAAAAATCAAATTTCACAACTCACAAATTTCAAGTTAGACTGATTTAAGCAATACGTTATGATTATATATAATAAATATATATAAGGATTCCTTTCAAATAAGTTATAATGATAAAATTCTTTGCACTTTTTAATGGCTAATATTATTATATAAATCAATATCAGTAAAAAACTTGAGTTTAAGTTATTATTTTTACATTCTTTTCTTCTATGACTTACCACACAATTGACAATTTCTATATATTACATAAATAAAGAGTTTTTTATTTTTATTATATCACTTAGTCAAACTAAAAAAAATCATTATTTATAATTTATACTTTTAAAACTATAATACTATCAACCTAAATTTAAAAAGAAACTAAAATAATCTTTTGTTTAAATTATTTAATATTTGTAAAATCAAATAATTGTTTTTAATCAAGATTTTGATGACCTGTGATTTAATTTTTTAATGAAATAGTTTTCAATTTAAGAGATTTTTATTTATGTATTTTAAAGACTGCTATGTCATTATTTCAAAAATTACTATTTTAATTAAAAATTTTCCATCCATATATATTGCTCAGTAATATTAAACTATTGTTTCTGAGAATCTATAAAATGATGCTATTTTAAGTGAACTCACACATGAAAGATGCATCTAATAAATTCTAAAATTTTTAAATTGATGTTTTAAGACAAAGTCTAGTGAAGTAATAATAGTCAACAAGTAGAAATTTTGGTTGTATCTTATCTAAAAACTTCTGCAGGAGCTAGAAGGAATTTCCATTTCTCCCAAAACTTAAGTTATTATACAGCAGCAAGTTCTTAAAGCTCTAGCATTAAGGAGATAAATATTCTTGAGCTGATTTAATTTTTCTGTAGCTTTTGTTAACTAAAATTCTTTCTGTATTCATGAATTTTAAAATAGGATTTAAGAGATTAAGAATATAACACAGAAGTACTTAAATATACTATCTTCAGCAATATGAAATTTCTGATTTCACTAAAACAAGTTTACTTCTTTGAGATACTGTCTTCATAACAATGAATAATAGAAATACCAAATTAGTTTGAGCTTTGATGCATCATAATATGCCAGCTGGCTGAGCAATATTCAGACACTAAAGCATTATAAAATGTATTTTTAGCAGAAAGTAATTGTTCACGCATGCGCGCACGTCACGTGATATTGTTTTGAAAAAAGGATATGTATTTTGGAAATTGAGGAGAACGGTTATGTTTCTCGAGCGGGAAATAATCCCCATTTCCTTTGTTATGTTTGTCTGTGTCTGTAATAAATAATTTAAAAAGACACTGGTCCGTCGTATTAGTGATTATATAATCTACACATCTCTTAACCATAAAAAACCCAACATAGTGGTCCGTCGAGCCGGAGTCGAACCAGCGACCTATAGATAAACTAAATCGATTAAAAAAAGCTATCAAAACCTCGATAACGAAACTGGAATGTTTTGTGAAAGAATTTTCTGAAACGGATTTATATGGTACAATAGTGAGTGAATTGGAAAATTAATGATTATTGATTAAATCTGAAATAAATGATTAAATCTAAAAAAATTGGAACGCTCCAAAATCACATTGATCATATTCGTGAGCAATACTACGATTTACCAAATATCAGAGAAATTCCAGATGTCGAAAATGACTTGGAAGATACTGAAACAAGACTGGAAAATTTGGAGGTAAAGTTTAAACTATTTATTGATTCATTTAAGAACGTAGGTTATTCTAACTGTTCGAATATTTCTTTATCAGAATGTTCTGAATCGAAAGTGAAAGTTAAACTACCTGAAATACCACTCCCTATTTTTACTGGAAAGTATGAAGAATGGTCTAATTTTAAAAATCAATTTGAACATCTTATTTCAAATAATGAATATTTAAATGAAACTCAAAAATTATTTTAAGATTTGAGGTGATGCAAAACAAATAGAAACGTCAGATGATTCATTTGAATCTTTATTCGCAGCTCTGACTGAGCGTTTTGAGAATCGCCGACTTTTGGTCGACACTCATATTCTTGCCGTTATTAATTATGACAAAATGCAATTTGAATCATCTAAAGAATTAAGAAACTTAGTTGACTGTTTGAAAAAAAATGTAAGAGCTTTAAAAGTTTTGAATTACGAACAAAATTCTTTATCGAATGTTTTACTAGTAAACATCGTGCTTCAAAAGCTCCATAAAGAAACAAGAAAGCAATTTGAGTATACGTTAAAATCAACTCAAGTTCCTGAATATGAAACATTAATTTCATTCTTAGAAAAAAGAAGTCCAATTCTTGAGAGCGTAAATCACAATCCTCTCTCGAAAAACATAAACAAGTTCTCACCCCCATATAATAAAACAAAGTCTTTGATGATTAACGCTAACGATAAATCCTAATCGAAATATTGTTGTGCATTGTGTAATCATGATAATTCTTTGAATAAATGCCCTAATTTTCAAAAATTTGATGTTAACAAGATTCGAAATAGTGAAAGAGAAAAAACTTTGCTTAACTAACTGTCTTAATAAAAATCATGCACTTAGTTCATGCTATTCTAAAATGTCTTGTTTAGTGTGTTCTAAACGCCATCATTCAATCCTTCATCGCGAAAAAAGTGTGGCCAAAGATGGCGGCGCTAATGGTTTGGCATTCGACGAAAAGGCAGGTGGTATTTCTTTTGCTCAATTGGAAGCGAATTCATCGGCGCCTAAGAATAATATAATAAATAAAAATAAGATGTTTCTTCCTTTCAGTCTCTGAGTAACACATCTGAGAAAAACAATTCTGTTTTGCCGAGTACGGTTTATATTTTACTTGAAGATAAAATTAAAAAGAAAATTAAAATACGATGCATATTGGACTCAGCCTCGAATATTAATTGTTTAACAAATGAATGCGCTGATATGCTGGGAATTAAAAGAAAAATAATTAATGCTCCTGTTTTCTGGATTAAATGGGTTATCTTACAATATAAAATCAAAGATAAATACAGTTATTTCAAATTCCGAAGAAAGTTTTGTAAAAAATGCAGATTTTTTTTATTGTTCCGAAAATTACAGATTTAACACCAGCTTCTCGTTTGGATTTTTCTTCAATCACTTTGCCTAACTTTATTAAGCTTGCTGACCCAACCTTTTACAAACGAGGAAAAATACATGGATAATAATGAACTTTCTCTGAATGATTGTCTATGGACTGGCCTTAATTTGAACCCAAATCTCTTTGATTTACTTATTCAATTTCGATTGAATAAAATTGCCATCTCCTCTGATGTAGAGAAAGCCTTTCTGCAGGTTTCCTTGTCGGGAAAGGACAGAGATGCAGTGCGTTTCTTGTGGTTTGAAGAAGCAAATGGAAAACGCAATCTCCAAATTTACAGATTCAAGCACGTTCTTTTCGGAGTACATGCCAGCCCATTTCTGTTGTCAGCTACCATCAAGAAACATTTAAAAGGATTTAAGAATAAATATCCAAGCACTGTGGGATTGTTAGATACAAGTATCTACGTTGACGACCTTTTATCTGGTGGAGATACTCTAAATGATGTTCTTGTAATTTCTCGTGAAGCCAAAGCCATAATGTCTGAAGCCAATATAAACTTGAGGAAATGGATCACTAATGATTGTGAATTGATGAAACAATGGAAGAAAGAAGAATTTGCTGTACAATCTCCTCAGAGATCTATTAGTTTGGCATCAAATTCTACAAAGATACTTGGCCTGGCTTGGGACACAACAGAAGATTGTTTAATCTTTGACATCCAAGGTTTGATGAAAATTTTATCAAACCGAAAGGACACCAAACGTTTCATTTTACAAGCCATTGGAAAAATCTTTGACCCATTGGGATTATTGACTCCATTTACAGTAAGAATTAAGTGCCTGTTACAAGAATTGTGGCTTCGGAAAATCCAGTGGGATGAACCATTACCTCCTTATGTTCAAAAGGAATGGCTTCAATGGTGCAATGAATTGCCAAACTTGGCACAATTAAAGATTCCAAGATTAACTATTCCCTGTATTACAGATTCAACTGTGATTGAAATACACACTTTCTGTGATGCCAGCAAAAAAGCATATGGTGCTGCCGTGTATTTGCGAGTAATAAATGGAAATGAAATTCAAGTGAATCTAATAGCATCAAAGAGTCGAGTTACTCCTCTAAAGAAAATTTCTCTGCCTGGACTCAAACTTCTCGGAGCTTTGTTGGCATCTCGATTAACGAATGCGGTCAAAAAATAAATAAATAAATAATAGACCGTAAAGTTTCATCCAAAATTTATTACTGGACTGATTCAAAAATAACATTGTATTGGATTAAGGGTTCCTCTAATCGCTGGAAACAGTTTGTTGCAAATCGAGTAAAGGAGATAAAATCTTTGACTGAAATCAATTCCTGGTTCTACTGCCCAGGAAAGGAAAATATTTCCGCTGATGCTATATCAAGAGGAGCCAATGCTGATGTTCTCGTTGACTGTTCGTTCTGGTGGAATGGACCAACCTTCTTGTCAGTTGGCAATCTACCCTTAATAGAAGAGAATCCTGTAATTCCAGAGGAAGAATATATTTGTGAAATGAAAAAAGACTATGTGCAACAGACAGAACTAACTAGTGACTTAAAAATAATTCTATCGATTTCTAACTCTTCCAGCTTATTGGAAACACTATTACAAATTAGTAATGAGTATTTAAAAATTGTTCGTGTTTTAAGTTATCTTTTCAGGTTCTTCAACAACTGCAAGTATCCTGAGAATAAAGTAGTAGGACCTCTAACCTCTGACGAATTAAGGCATGCAGAGATGTTCTTAATCAAAGAAACTCAAAGAGCTGAACTTAAAGATGACTTTAAATGTCTTCTTAAAAATGCAACTGTTTCTACATCATGTAAGATTAAAAGTTTATCCCCTTTTCTAGATCGAGAAGGTATAATTCGAGTTGGAGGTAGGTTAACTAATTCCTCATTAAGTTATTGTAATAAACATCCAATCTTATTGCCCTCTAACAGTAAATTAACAAAATTGATCATTCAATACTATCTTCTCATGAAAAATATTTGCATTCTGGACCTCAAACTTTGTTGTTTCAACTGAGGCAAAAATATTGGCCTTTAAATGGTCGAAATTTGTGTAGAAAACTAACACATGATTGTCTCACATGTTTTAAAGCAAATCCTCAAATATGTAATCAAAAATGGGTGACCTTCCAAAGGAAAGAATTAATCCAGATTTTACATTTAACTCTGTAGGTATAGATCTATGTGGCCCATTTTTTATTAAAAACAAAAACCAAAGAAAGGGTTCCTTAACTAAAATTTATGTCTGTATATTTGTTTGTCTAGTAACTAAAGCAACCCATTTGGAAATTGTATCAGACCTTACTTCAGAGTCAATGATTGCAACCCTTAAAACGCTTTATAGCACGACGAGGAAAAATTTCAAAAATCTTTTCAGATAATGCGACCAACTTCATTGGCGCAAATAAAGAACTAAGAGGACTTCATAACAAAATGCTTAAACAAGAAACTTTAGCTAAATTTTTATCAGAAGAGAGCATTGAATGGAAATTTATTCCTCCTAGAGCCCCAAATTTTGGAGGCTTGTGGGAAGCAGGAGTGAAGTCTATCAAATATTATCTTAGTGTTGTGAGCAACTCTAATTTTACGTATGAGGAATTTTTGACTGTCTTAGTTCAGGTTGAAGCAATGCTCGACTCACGTCCCTTGACTCTTCTCTCTTCAGATATAGAGGATTTAAACATCTTGACTCCTGGACATTTTATAATAGGAAGATCTCTTACTTCAATTGTAGAACCTACCTTGGTAAATATCTGTGAAAACAGATTAAACTTATGGCAAAGAACTACAAAGGTAGTACAATTGATTTGGAAAAATTGGCATATATCTTATTTAAGCACCTTACTACAACGTACTAAGTGGATGTTTTCTAAACAAAATGTAAAAATTGGGGATATGGTAATCTTAAGGGAGGAAAATATACCTACTTCTAAATGGATTTTAGGTCGCATTATTAAGACATATCCTGGTAAAGATAACAATATTCGTGTCGTGGACGTCAGAACAAAATCTGGCATATTTAAAAGACCAATATCCAAATTATGTGTTTTGCCTTTAGAAAAATGAGAAAATTTTTTTAATGTTTTATTCAATAGGATAAATTTAATAAATTTATCACTATCCCTCTCTCTTGTATTGCTAATTGTTTACTTTATGTAGTGTGCATTTCAAATATTTGTGTAATATTATTAACTAGTTTACATTATGTAAAATTATTGCAATTCATGTTTTGTAAAATTTATAGTTATATAACTGTCATTTACTTGTGTGAAAATATTGAATGTTTCTGCAATGGCGGGCGGCATGTTCGCGCATGCGCGCTCGTCACGTGATATTGTTTTGAAAAAAGGAGATGTATTTTGGAAATTGAGGAGAACGGTTATGTTTCTCGAGCGGGAAATAATCCCCATATCCTTTGTTATGTTTGTTTGTGTCTGTAATAAATAATTTAAAAAGACACTGGTCCGTCGTATTAGTGATTATATAATCAACACATCTCTTAACAATAAAAAACCCAACAGTAATGATACATTAAAAATAATAATAATAGTGGCCATATCAATTATTGTTAGGAAAAGGTGATATTTAAGAAGTTCAAAACATAGTTAATGTAACTTAGTGACAACACATTACACACTCCCAAGGCTCAGGTTCGAGGTTCGATCCTAAGCTGGGCAAGGTCGACTCAGCCTTTCATTCCTTAAGTGGGTCGATTAACTGACTACCAAGCATGCTTGGGAACTAAGCACTGGGGATCTCACGTTAGACTGGCCACTTAACTGAGGCATATGCTTTGCATCCCAGGGCTCTCATTCATGAAAATAGTTATAGGCACTGTAGACCTTGGCCCACATGGTCTGTCGTGCCATGGAGTTTAGTTTAAAACATATAGTTAATAATCCGATAGTTAAAACTTATACAAAATAGCCCTAAATTTTTAAGGGAATGAAAATTTTTTGAAGTGATACCTCATAGAAGAATTGTAAACGTATTTTTAGCTCTTGCTTAGATCCATGTTATATTACAAAAGGAAAATAAATAATTAAAAATATAAAAAAATCCAATTATATAATCAAAACAATTATTTTATTAGTTAATAAAAGTAATTAAAAACTAACCTTCCTTGAAACTGCATCATTTGATGTTAATGCAGAAATAGATGAAATAATAATAAACAAGTTTTCACTGTCATCAGGATACACAGAATTTTTGGATGATAATAATGCTTCAACACAACAAAGTAAACCAGCTTGTTGATCTTCCTAAAAAAATAAAAATTTTTAAATCAAAAATTACTAATGAAATGCTATTTTTTCTAATTCCTGTCTGGTTCATATTCCCCTTTTTCTTACACGCATACATATGTATATATATATACGAGGGTTACTCTGAAATTTTTGAGATACGCGCAGACGAGAATTTACAAAATAAAAATAACGGCTTAATTTTAAAGTACAAAGTATTTTAACACAGAAGACGATGTTTTACTGACTTACTTCAACTTGTTTACGTGGAATAAATTTTAAACAGAAGAGAAAATGGAGTTGACGCGAGAACATTTTCGCGCTATGATTTTCTACGATTTCAAAGCAGGATTAAATCAAGAAGAATGCGTTCAACGGTTGCAATTAGCATTTGGTGATGAATCTCCAGCTCGTGCTACTGTATTCTGATGGTTTAGAGAATTTAGAAGAGGTCGCAATTTTCTTCAGGATGAAGAACACACAGGAAAGCTGCCGTCGGCAGTAATCCCGGATAATGTGTCAGCCATACGAAAAATGTTAATGGATGATAATCGCTGTACCTATCAAATGATACAGAAGGAACTTAACATTGGATCCGCAGCCATACACAAAATTATTCATGAAGAATTACATATGAAAAAAGTAGTTTGCCGTTGGGTTCCCCATAATCTAAGTGAGCATCAAAAAGAGGAGCGTGTCAGAATCAGTAAAGAAACTCTTAATATGCTGAATGATGGTGGCCACCACATCATTTCTAAAATTGTAACAGGTGATGAAACGTACATACCGTTTTCTGACGTTCCAACACGTCAAGAAAGCAAAGTATGGGTCTTTGAAGATGATCCCACGCCGACAATGGTGAAAAAACAACGCGCACTGAAAAAAGTGATGTTTGCCGTTTTCTTCAGAAGTACGGGATTGGTCAAAGCCATCAAGTTGGAAGGACAGAAGACAGTAACAGCAAACTGGTATACCACTTAATGTCTTCCAGAAATTCTACAAGAACTGAATGTTAGGGGACTAATGCTTCACCATGACAATGCATCTTCACATACAGCCGGATTAACAGTTGAGTTTCTTAAACAAAAACAAATTAAAGTGATCGAACATCCGCCATATTCACCTGATCTAGCTATGTGTGACTTTTGGTCATTCTTTAATTTAAAAAAGAACTTACGTGGACGTCGTT